>JAYJME010002505.1:0-13582 GCA_036873775.1 Costaria costata | reverse complement strand
CCGCCACCTCATGGCTAGGAGGAAGTGTTTAAGAGTCGGCCTTCCCACACCTCAAACCGACCGCCACCAAATGGTCAGAGAGAGGAGAGGGTGGACACGTTCGCTTAGGAGGGCGACGCGCCGTCGCAGCAGGCTCTGTGCTACGCGACGCGTGGCTGGG
The DNA here is from genome assembly GCA_036873775.1 of Costaria costata. Classification (NCBI taxonomy): domain Eukaryota; class Phaeophyceae; order Laminariales; family Agaraceae; genus Costaria; species Costaria costata. The sequence continues at coordinate 13,422 of JAYJME010002505.1, read as the reverse complement.
GGGAGCGGCGCGTGAAGCGCAGGCTCCCTTGCCATGGTTGAGGGGGGCTGCCTTTGAAATGCGTACCCCCGTCGCCGAAGCTATACCGTGGTTGAGGGGAACGGCGCTGTCAGCGCGGGTTCCCTTCGCCGAAGTCGGACCATGGCCGAGGGGAACGGCGCACGAGGCGCGTGTTCCCTTCGTCGAAATTTTACCCTGACTGAGGGGAACCGCGCTGCTCACGCTGGTTCCCTTCGCCGGTACTGCATCGTGAGAATTTGCAACAGACGGTGTAGGAGCCTGTGGGCTTGTAACAGAAGCAATGTGTGCTGCGTTATGGGGTAGGCTGGCAACAGGTACGCGAGCATCTTGTGAAACAAAACGGAGATGCCCCCGACAGTGCTGTCGGCGGTCGGGTCGGGTATGCCGTACCGTCGTCGAGCTGTCCTTTTCCGGTGCGGAAGGTACCTGTCTGGCGCGCGTTCGGGTTTCCACTCGGGTTGTGGGCTGCGCCAAGGCGTATTCCTTGAGCAATCGCGGGAGCAGACGAGGTGGGCGACGGTGGGACTCCACCATGGTGGTCAGACGTCTATCGGTTACCGGGGTTGCCGCCGTGACTGTTCACCTGGCCCTGGTACCCTCGCGATTGACCTGAACGATGGCGACGATTTTTCTTGTGGTTGTGCGTACGAGAAGACTTACCGTCGCGGCGGTAGCTAGTCATGCGTGCTTGCCACCGTCTGCAAGCGTCGTCGTCACCAAGTTGGCCAAGTTCAGGGTTCAAACAGCCAGGGGTGCCTACAATTTCTGAAAGAGTGGGTGTCTTCGTGGCAGTTGAGGCAATGCCCCCGGTTTTGTCGGGGGAATCGGCACGGGCTGAGGGCGAGAGAAGGCCGCTCCAGAGGGGAGGGTCGTCGGTCTTAAACGAGGTACTAACGGCGAAAACCTCTGCATAATGATGTTACTCGAGAGGCCAGCAGTTGGACGTTTGAACAAGCCAAGGGTCAGTGGGATCATCAATGGGCATAACAATCGTGTTATGGCTCGATCCTGTCTGCCATGAAGGCGACTGGGACGGCACTCGTCCTTGGCGGCGCCCATGACCGGCGGGCCGGGGCTCCGACGGGGCTGATGACCGCGCTCACGACAAAGAAACAGGTCGAGAAAAATACTTGGCACCGTTGATGGCAGATGTCTTATTATGCGCAAATTCGCTCAAAGCCTTCCACATCTTATCCAACGAAGAGTACGGCTTCGGGTCTGTAGCCATCGAACCAGGGTATAAGCTAGCCATCATCATGGGAAACTGCTCGCTCACCGCCATCCGGACCACCTCCAACACCACGTCCACTCCAGGAGCCAGAGTGCGCTCGATCCCCGTAACTGCCGACACTAGCACGCGAACTCTCGACTGAAATTGCAGAAAGGTGTCGCCGTGCACTCTCCAAAATTATGGAGCCTCGTGTAACCCTCCCCCGTGTCAACGCGGTCAAAGTGTGTCGTCAACTGGATCAGCAGGAGAGTGAAGGCGTCGAGACCGGATGATCCCTCCTTGAGAGCTCTCGACACCTGCCCAAACAATTCGTCAATGAAGGTCGTCATGCCAGCGGTCGTCGGCTTGTCAGGGGTAATGGCACGCATGAACGCGTTATGGAGGGGGATGTCCCAACCTTGTACCCACGTGGGTGACCTGAAACCCTCGGTGCAACGGTCGTCGCTACGCATGAGAAGTTCCGACATGGCTGCCTTAACCGACCGCGTAAGTTGTTGCGTACCAGAAGCCTTGTTTATAGACGCGGGAAAGGGCATGGTAGAAATGCGAGTAACATATTTCATGCCCATCGTAACATGTGCGCGGCGAACGGACGCTTCACGCTTTGCCTCTGCAGCGGTGTCGGCGGCAGCTAACGCCGAGTTATGAGCACGCGCTACAGTCAAAGACACAGGTTTGGCGCGGTCTTCAGTCACAGACAGTTTGCTCAGGTGCTCCGCGGAGGACGCAACATCCACCAAGGAAGGAGGCACTTGCCTTGTCCCCTTTACCACTGCGACCTCGCCCTGATCCGTACTCGAGGACGAAGATGAGCTGGAAGAGGTTGATGAGCCGTACCTTGAACGGCCTCTCGCGCCGTCCCTTCGTCGACCGTTTACTCCCTTAGAGCTGCGGCCACCGCCCCGGTTGCCTCGGCCGAAGTTGCCCCCTTGGCGGCGTCCCGAGCCACCACCAGCCCCTGACGCGCCTCCTCCTCCTCCTCCTCCTCCGCCACCACTGTCACCCTCGCGACGGTGGTGGGAGTCGCCACCCCCACCTTTCCCACCGCCACATCCACCGTGGTCGCCACCACCCCTGGAGCCTCCACCGCCCCGGTAGTCTTCCTTACGGCGGTCGCGGCTGTCGCCACGTTGCTTCTTCGCCCGGCGTCGGTCTTCCTGTTCCTCCTCAGGGGTAGGCCACAACACGGGTTCCCGGGCATCAGCGTGGGCCGATCTGAGGGCTTTCACGAGGGCTAGGGCCGGGGGGGCCCTCTGCTAACCCTTCCACGTGTCGATGTTCATAAAGGACCACACCATCCTCACCGACAGACAAATGCTCCGATCGAAAAAGCGACGAATGCCTGACCGACATCAGGAGATCGGAGGCTTGGTGACGACCGCTGCCCCCAACTCGGTCGAGAATTTCTCTCTCGGCGAAGAGGCCATGTAACGTACGTTCCCGTCGAAGAAGGCGGCGTCCCCAGGTCGTTTCTTCCTCGAGTTGACGCCCTGGTCGCACGCCGAAGAGGTCGGGGCCGGAGTAGCGGGGGCTTGAATCCGATTCGCACGAGCTACGGCTTCGAGATCCCGGGAAGCAGCCGCGGCAGCCTCTTTCTCCGCAAGCCCCGCCTCTTCCAGGTTGCACTGTAGGCGCCGAAGGCGCTCTTTCCGCCGGAGCGTGGTCTCCCTCGCCCGCTTTCGCTCCTGCTGCAGACGCTCGAGTTCTCGGGTTGGGCCATCGCTGGCGTCCCGGCCGCGGAACGAGTCCAGTCGCGGGTGCACTGTCGAGCTCGGAGACTTCCGCCGCTGATATCCCGCAGATCGTGGCGAGGGCTCGCGCTGACGAGCCGGCGAGCCCAAGGGAGATTGCGATGCCTTTGTTGCCGCCTGGGTCTGCGCCGGCGAGTTTGTGGCTTCTCCTCCCTCGGGGATGCCGGAGTCTGGGCTGGAGGGCGCATGCTCCAGCGAGCCTTCTGCAGTTATGCCGTCAGGAGCCTCCTTCTCCGAAGAGCCCCGATGGTGGGAGTCGTGTGAACGCGAACTCGACGAAGACTCCGAGTCATGGCCACCTCGGCGAGAGCGCACATGAGATCGTAACCTGCGCGACGACGCATGTTCGTCACCAGGCGACACCATCTTGTGGGAGAGGTCAACAGAAGGGAAGGGGCGGGTGGGGCCGGAACGGGGTGTGAGGCGTCAAGGACGTATGGGGCTGAAATAGTGCGGCGGTACCCCTACTACGAAAGGTATTATATCTGTTCCTAAAAACAGCAAGATGAAGGGCCTCGTCCTCGTCAAGCAGCAGTATAAATGGCAGCACCCACGCCAACAGCTGCCAAAAGGGCAGCACCCACCCTGACCTCAATATAGAGGGAAGGCAACGCCCACACCAATTGCATTATAAGGGGCAGCATCCACCCTAACGGCATTCTGAAGGGCAGCATCCACCAACAGCAGTAAAAAAAGGCAGCATCCACCCTGACCGCATTATAGAGGGGAGGCAACGCCCACACCAATCGCATTATAAGGGGCAGCATCCACCCTAACGGCGTTCTCAAGGGGAGCATCCACCAACAGCAGTAAAAAAAAAAGGCGGCATTCAGCCTAGCAGCAGTATACAGGACGGCTCATACGCCAACCACAGTATAAAGGCAAGGCAACGTCCACACGAACTGCAGAAAAGGACGGCTCATACGCCAACCACCGTATAAAGGCAAGGCAACGTCCACACGAACTGCAGAAAAAAGGGCAGCATTTACTGTAGCAGCGGTATATAGGACAGTTCATACGCCAACCGCAGTATAAAGGCAAGGCAGCGTCCACACGAACTGCAGAAACAAGGGCAGCATTTACCCTAGCAGCAGTACATAGGACAGCTCATACGCCAACCGCAGCATATAGGCAAGGCAGCGTCCACACGAACTGCAGAAACAAGGGCAGCATTTACCCTAGCAGTATGTTGGAATATGGACTCTGCAGTCCACTATCACTACGTAGTATCTAGTTGATTCGTAGTCACTACCCTGAGTACACTACAGCAAGGATCTTAGTCTAGATGTGGATAAATACAACATAAGGTGAAACTAGGTTTGTTGCTTTCCGTCGGTGTAATGTATATTCAAGTTGTAACACCATAACTATCAAGGAACGTTACATAGAAAGTTACGGGGACGTTGCGTAGAACGTTACGGGGAACATTGACGGACTATCGGCCAAAACGACAACCCGTAGAGTACATCTGCCCGTAGCATAGGCATTGTTCCGTAAGGATCAGGTGATGGCCACACCCACCTCGATCACTCTTCTGTTCTCCATACGACAGTTTATACGCCAACCGCAGTATGAAGGGAAGGCAAGGTAGCGTCCACACGAACTGAAGAAAAAAAGGGGCAGCATTTACCCTATCAGCAGGATAAAGAACAGCCCATACGCCAACCGCACTATATAGGGGCGGCAGCGGCCACAGCAGGGCTATGTGCGGCCAATTCGCTGCGGGGCCCAAGCTTCAAGTGGTCGTGTCTAGCCCAAACTTCAAGTGGTATTAGTACTGCAAGATGAAGGGTATCCTCCATGCAGATACGTTGCACGTTGAAAAAGAAAGCCAGCAGAAAAAACCAACGTGCGCACCAAATTCACGTGTGGCAGAGGGGCCCATGTACAGCAGCATGTGAACGCTCGGAGCGAGGGGCGAGTGCAACAAAGGAGGTTCAGCAGCGTAGGGAGTGTTCTGAGTGCTGCAGACGTGCTGAGTGCTGTGAGGTCCGAAGCGACTAGGCGATCTGGCTGTGGAACAGCAGTGATGTCTACAACAGTGGCTCCGACAGCAGTGTATGTCATATACTGACAGCAAGCCAATCCTGCTGTATGGAAGAGGTGTTGAGCTCGTGAAATGGGGTCCTGTACTCCTATCAGTACAAAAAAATAAATATCCCAAATCTATCCATACCAGGTACAATGTAGTACCAGAAAAATAGTCTCGTGTGCTGTGAGACCCATATAAACCGTCTATATGCTTGAACTGGAAAAAAAAAAGCTGCGACAAAAAAAAATGCGCATTGAGAGCCGTCTGTTTTTGTCAGGAAGAGGCAAAATAGAGGAGTACAGACCCTGGGCACAGTGACACGGGCTCAGGGAGCCGAGGCGCTCTTGATCCAGCTCCGGTAGTCCAAAAGCGGTCCTTCGAAGATCGGTCAGGCTCCCTCTGCAAATTCGCTCGAGGTCCCATGAAGTCCTCGGCGAACTGGTTTTCTTATGGGTCTTGATTCCAGTATGTATGCATGACAAGGAAAAAGTCCAGGCTATTCCGAAACACCAAAAACAAGAGAGGCAGTAGAGAGGCAATTCCAAGGCTTGCGCTGGCTGCTCGCGGAGCTTGTGCTGATATTTGCAGAGCGCGAGGCTGGCAGATTTGGCAACATGCTGGCGTAGCGCGGAGCGGACAAGTCTGGTAGTTGAGCACTGAGTCGGCTTCTGTGCGGGGTTGCGTAGCAACCGTCGGGGGGTGCAGGACCAACAAGCCTGGCCTCTTGTCCCTGGCGTACTCGTTCAAGCCGTCCTGAGTCACGAGGAGCGTCGCTCCGGGGAGCAGTATCTTCTTCACGTAGTCTACGGTCGGTGTCCATATGCCACGTGCGCAGCGACCAGCAGGAGGCCCCTGCCTGCTCACTGTTGTAGTGGTCCTTGCTGGAGGGGAAAGAGGACCCGCTCCTTTGGGATGCCATCCGAGGAAAAATAGGGGCTTTGCGATGCAACGCTAGAAAGGTTCGAAGATATTGTTGTCGGTGATAATTGATCAAGGCAGCAAAATGTCAAAACCCTCAAGCCTGACGACGCCATATTGTAAGAGTACTGGGGTGGAAACACAGGGTATCCCCTTGCAGGTCTACCTATTAAGCTAGTCCTTGTTATTACTCAATTTCTTCCGAGCTTCAAACGTCGTAGAGAAACAGCTTTCTTTCTTGTTCCACGGAGCCTTGATGGCATCTGATGATGAGGGGCTCTCACCCGTCTCAGTTCAGGTTTATCCCAAAATACAAAACGCCATCCAACCAATACCAAAACGGACCCATTAGATAGTTCTGAGGTAATTGCCGGCCTTTCAAGGTCGTACCATAACAGCATGGAAGACGTCGAGTTAGTTGCAGCGGGGTTTGGGGCACGCAAGGAAGCGGCTATCCACACTTCCACACCTTACACTGCAACAGAGCGATATTATGTACCTAGCAAGTGTCCATGACGCATGCATGCCTACATATCAGTAGGAAACCCGCCATGGTACCACCCCGGGGTGGCCCAGTCACCAAAACAGGGAGGGGTGAAACTGTCTCGGACTTCCTCCTCAGGTAGCCACTCCGACCACTCCGTCCACTTAGGTACCAGCCCCGGCACCGTTATTCCCACATGTCGCCCGAGATGCCGACCACCCTCCGGTCAGTCAAAGTGTAGAGCGGCACGGCCAAAAATCCCCGACCCAAGCCAACTGAGCGGACTCGCCCCTTTGAAGGCGTGGCGCAAGCGCTCCGGCCGCACATAGAAGATGTTGACATTACGCCGCGGACACCGTCGTCCCCCAGACCCGGCGACCTCTCAGCATGGCTTGGTATTGGTTGCTCGATGGCCGCCACCCGCCACGGCCCCCCGGTTCAGTGCTCGTGCACCCGCCAGCTTTGCGTGGGTGCTCTCCCTCGCTAGATTGCTGTCCGCTTCCTTCACAAGCACCACTATGTGTGTGTCTCCCACCCACGCCCGCTCACCTGAGGAATTCCGCATCACCGCCGCGTTGTGGCGCGCCCGTCGTCGGTTTTTCTCTCTTGCCGCTTCTTGAGGATTCCGCGCAGAATTTGACCCCCGTACGGAAGGCGTTGTCTCCGTCCAGCGCGGGATGAAGCGTGTCCAGGTTTGTGCGCGCGTCGCGCGGTCGAATGTAATGCGGAAGCGTGTCCCCTGCCAGTGGGTCAGGCGCGGAACCACGCTATGGCATGTATAGGGGTAGCACTTGTTGAGCCTTCATTATTTCTCGCAGACAGCTCCTCAACCGAGGAGCTACTACCCAGTATCGTTAGATTCAGTATTCAATGTTCTCAACATTACTCGTTAGATGCTTAGTATCCAAGTTTTTTTTCTAAAAATCGGTTGCTGATGTTCCCTCAAGTCAGAAGCATCAGAAAGATTAGGTTCTATATGTATATCGCCATCGTGGTACAAGTCCGTGGATCCGGCGTCATCCGCCGAACCCAACAGGCCGCCCTAACGTACGCACCCCATCCCGCAGCCCAAGATTTGCAGAGCTCTGCCAGCACCTCATGGATCCGCCCCCGCCCCCCCATCCTCTCCACGGCCCCTTGACTGCGAGGGTGATCAGCGGGCTCAAGGCCGAGCTGCACTCTCAGCCATCGGTACTGGTGGGCGACCATGTTAGCGGTAAACTCCCCTCCGGTGTCAACCCTGATCAACAGCAGCACACCGAACATAGTAATCAGCACCCTTCTTCGCCGCGCAGACGGAATCCTTGGACTCTAACGGGTATGCGAACTAAACACTGCTTTCCCGGCCCACCACCATCGGCAAGTACTTGTTCCCTGGAGTATTGCTTCATGTCCTGGAGGTCCTCTCACGGCCACAGCAGCCGGGCGGGCACCATGGCCACTCGTTGGCTCCAGACCCGCTTCCTCCATCTGCACCCACATTAAGGCGCGTAGTCCCTGGCACCCTGGGCTGCGGTCGGCCACCGGCACTTGCCCCTGACCAGCATGAGGGTTCGCGCAACGGCCGTGTGACTGTGGGTGCTGTGCACGAGCGCCGGTACGCCTGGGACGAGCGCTCGCAGGATGGCCAGCGCTTCGGTTTCTCCGCCCTGGGGAATACTCCAAAGCAAGCCGTTGTCGTCGAGAACATAGTCAGGCGTTCCCTCCGGTATCTGCTTGTCATTTCCTCCCCGTAGTTTCCCCCCCGATGCGGCTAACCGTGCATCCTTCGTTAACCGTAGCACCAGCCGAGGCATGCACCGGAGTAAATCCACCGCCTGGTCTACCATGGAGGGAAACGGCGCAGGGAAGCCCGCTGTCGGGCGAGAGAGCACAAAGAAAGAGAGTTCGTCTTCTTCCCGACGACAGTCCATGTGCTGTATACATACCAGGTACGCATAACGCCTCCCCCCATCACCATCATCACCGACCTGTATGCCCAATACGAATGACGAGTAAGGGTTGTTATGAAGCTGCGAACTGTGATTTTTCCGCGATATGAGAAAAACGTTCTGGTCAATAACAACCCTAAGTGGGTAGCTGATCCCATAATTATTACCGGTACAATCAACGAAAGAGCTCTCGATGCCTGCCTCCTCGGCTAAGGTGACGGCCCGGACGACGGCGACGCGAACGACGGAGGCTGCCGTGACGGCGGCGGCGGCGGCGGCAGCGACAGGGGTGGCAGAGCGATACCGGCAGCAATATGTGTGGTGGAGTTGGTACCGGTGCTGGCTGGTCCGATTGTCCAGTTTCTGGGGGTCCCCGACTTTGACGTGGTCACCACCAGCGGCGCCTGTAGCTGGGCCAGCTCTTGAAGTGCATGTAGACATTCCGTTGACGCCGACCGCCCTGGTTGGAACCTATGCCACCATGGCCGAAGTCTCGGTGGTGGCCTTGAATGACCCCCCTACGACTGGCGCCACAGCGCTGGAGGCCCCCGCATTAGTGGTTTCCCGGCCAGTGACGCCGTCGACGGTGGCCCCGGCCGGGGCGAAGATTATGCCACCATAGTCACCACTACTGCCGCGTTCTTCCCTGTCAGCGTGCCCACTTCGCCCGCCCCCTGTTTACTGAGCAACGAATCGTCGAGAACCGGCCCCAGGGGACCTCTGGAAGTGGTTCTGCCGGGAGAATCGTCTGGAAACGAGTCTTCAACGTCCAACCCTCTGGTACGTCGCCGAGTGGGGGTCTCGACAGTGCACCCGGCAGTTGGTGGTTCATACCCAGCCTCCCTCCAGCGGAGGTCCATGTCGTACTCCATCCGTCCAGGCGCGTCCACCGGTGAAGCTTCGACGAAAAGGGTTGGCCCTTGAATAGCCACGTGAGCGCGGAGTAGTCAGTGATGAGGACGAACGTCCTTCCCCACAAGTTCGGCCTGTGATGCTGGATCACCCACAGCAGCGACATGAGCTCTCATTCGGTCGAGGAACGCCTAACGTCCGCATTCGAGCGCCGGTGGCTCGCGTATCCGATAACGCGTTCCGTCCCTCTGGTGTCCTGCGTAAGGGCGGTGCGGGCATCCAGCTCACTGGCATCGGTATGCGGTTGGAACAGAGCTCCCCAGTCGGGTAACACCAGAATCGCCGTAGATATAAGGATTTCGATCAGTGCCGCCAGAACCTTGTACTGCTCCACACCCCGTGAAACCAAGCGTTTCCTCGCCCTCTTTGACGCGAATGGCTAGTCCCTGAGATGGTTCGAAATCGGTGCTACGAGCGAGCTGTACCCGCGAACAAACTTCCGCAGGGTAGCTGTCCGTGCGGAGGGATCTTCCTTTTCGATCGTGTCGATGCGCAAGAGCTAATAGCCACTGCATCTATATTCGCTTCCGACGGCTGAACACCCAGCCTGCTGACCACCATGCCGACAAATCCCTGTTGCGGCGCGCACCATATCGATTCGGCCAGGTTTGCCGACAACTCGAATTGGTGGAGCCGTACCAATACCTTCTGCAGGAGCACTACATACCCGTCCACCTTTTTCGGTGTGGATAATAATATCGTCGAGACAGGTTTGTACCCCGTTCCCTTTTAACGGGCTTAGCGGTGCCCCCGCGTACTATCGCACAGCCCGAAGGGGGGTATCGACCCGAAGCCACACCGATTAAACTGCCACAGCTCACCGTGCATCTCGAAAAACGGTTTTATGTTTATCCTCTTCGGCGATTTCCAGCTGAGTGGACCCTGCAGCTAGGCCGATGGGGGTGAAGCATGTGGAACCCCTCATGCAGTCAAAACTGCTGGCTCGATGTCCCCTAGCTCCCCGCTATCTGACTCCAGCAACGCGTTTAGCCCTCGGTAATTATGGCAGACCCACGCCATGACGTCCTTCTTCACCGCGAATGATGCAGTTGGCCGCCCACCCCGAGGGACGACCGGCGGATAGCTCCCACCCCCGTTAAGTTATCTACCTCGCTGTGGATTATGTCGGTTTTTCCGGCGAGTACCCCCGCTACTTTTGTTGTGTGTGATGCGCATCTGTTGGTCACCAAAGGCAGCTAGTTGCAGTTTCGCGCTGTTGCACGTCGGGACCATCGTGGGGTCCGCCGGGAATACGTGGCAGTCCTTCTCAAGAAACTGCACGAGGGCGGTTTTTACGAGGGCGCTCGTCTTGAGCTATGTTGGTCTGAGTCGTAGTCCATCTCTTCAACGCCCCTCCCCCCCCTTCCTCCGGTGAGGCGGGTATCGGCAAGATGTTCCTCCATACCTCGGCCCCCAGTTCTTCTACGCCCGACCCCGCCGGCATGGCGGGATCTAGCAGCACCCGCATACGCCCCCTGTCGCTAGTTTTGACGGAGGAAATCCGCGCCAGCACCGCGCCCTGCTCAAGAGTCAACGCCGCCTTTGGCTGGTACTATCTTGCACTGTAAAGGCGTTCCGGGATACCGCCATTCCGTTCCGGGAGCTACCCCACCTCTACTGCTATCTCCATATTGTACAGCGCTGCCGGTTCTACCACCAGCAGCTGATGGTCTTGAGGTTGAATCAACTTGGCACAGGCGTCCACCTGCACGCTAGTGTAGCCCGACACCACCGTCTGTCGGACAGATTACAGCTCGCACTGCAGGGCCCCGTCGTCTGCCCGCGCTACCGCGCCATCGCTGGGGTTTGTCGGGCGGTTCTACGATCTCCGCCGACTCTTCCTCTCCGTGGAATATGCTTGACGTCGCAGAACTGCTCCCACGTTGCCCTACTCGCGATCACCGCTGCCTTGGTATCTTGCTCGCCCGGTTGGATATCTGCTGCCAGCCCACTACCTTCTGTTCCTGAATCCCCGATGAGGAAGTGCCTCTTGACAAGATGAATGGGACCCACGGTGCCTCAGGTGCCGGTTTGAAGCCCCCGCCGGCCGCAAAGCTGCTTTTACTTCCGTTTTCCCTCAGGAAGCTGCTTGGTGGGACCTGTCTCCTTTTCTTCTTCCACTCGTCCCTCCCGGCGATGCCCACGCTGGCTGTCGTTTCCCAGGGGAGGACCCCCTTGGCGCCTCCTCTGCACCTGGCGGTCCCTGCGCCGGCCCTGTCCTCCACAACTGTGCACACGCTTAGTGCATCCATTGTTGTGAAGAGACTGGGCTCTAGCTCCGCGGTGGGGTCCTGTCTCTGGGTGTGCTTGCACGGGTAGTGACCGTAGGGCACGGCGGCCTCATCATGGGAGACAAAAAATGGCACCTTCGTGAGTGTTGACGCCCTGGTGGGGGCAGGGGGACCCCCGTGCGTGGAAGAAGCAAACTTTTCGGCAACGTAAGGTGGTGATTATTTTTCTGTTCTCGTCGTCTTGCGCAGGAAACTTATCGTCTTTGTCCGCGCTTGAGATGTCGAAGGCACTCCGGCCTCGCTTCCTCCTGTGGTCTTTCCGGTCGGCCGTACGGCTCACAAAAAAAGAGGTCCAGCGTGCCCCTGGGGTAGACACGCGTACGTTGGAGAAGGCCGCAATGGACAGGCGAACGCCGGGCGTGTGCTCCCCCTCCCCCTCTTCCTCGGCTTCACGCCTTCAACGCAGTCAATGCGTCTCCCTGGGTTCACCACGTCGCAGCAACATGCGCTCTCGGGCCGATCCCAAGGCTGATTTTCTTCCTCCTTGTCTTACGCTCCTCCAACGCAGCCAATGGTTCTCCCTGGGTTCACCATGTTACAGCAGCGTGAGTGAGTTCTCAGGCCGGTACCGGGACTGATATAACCTGGCTGTCTGAGTTCGTTCAAGAGAGTTCCACAGTTATGCTCGTCAGTTCCTCGGATTCCTCAGATCTCCAGCGTGTCGGTTGTTGAGACAGGCAACACAGTTAGTTGTTTGACGAGGCATCAAGCGCGTTCGCGGGCGATAATATGGAAACCCGATGTGGGACACGTGACAGGTGGATGGAACGGTAGGCACAGATTGGTTGACTTTGTTTCTTTGTTCCTTGAGCGGCTCTGAAAAGTACCACAGGTGTTGCAATTTGTTTTTGCGCCTATTTCTGGGTTTTCGCAGCATATGGCGGCGTCCCCAGCTGGAGACAGATCCTCCTTACCCCAAACGTTCCGACAGAGAGCCTCCAAAAGCTCGGTCCCTGTCCATGAAAATAGACTCTCCGCGTAGGATTGGTTCGGGCAGTCACCACACCAAATATCATCGTACTAACCCCTGGCGCCCGGCGCAGTTACGCCACACATTGAATATCCTACAGCCAAGTAGTAGATGGAATGCGGAATTTTCTCTGCCGTGCGTGCGTATGATACCAATGCCTGGTACGTATGCATATACCCCTGCTAAAGTCAAAGTTGTGCTCCAAGTTACTGAAGATTGACTAATTTGAATTCGGTTACCTGCTTAATACAAACGACGAGTTTGTTACCGATCAGCGAATAGTTTGGGGAAAAACATGGGCGAGTCAAGCCCGGTGCTCGGCTATCGTATGACAGTTTTAGTAGTATTGTCGTATCCCATCGGTGTGCGATTTCATCGGACAGGCAGGCGGGAAGACAGAAACACGAATCTCCGTTCCAGATACCCAGTTGACATGTGGGCACTGGAGAACATATAATATGCCAGGCATAAATCAGATGGTGATATTTTCGTTATTATTATTGAGCAGGGGCTTCGAAATCGTAAAAAAACACTCTGGCACCTTACCCACCGTGCTACGACGTACCAGTCCCAGGTAGCGACTACTCGTAGCTGTTGTGTATCTAACATACATCTACCCTACTTCGGATTTCTCCTTTCTCCCCCTGCGAGATACGTGTTACATGTATTTATGCAATGGTGTATTCATGGTTTGCAAGCATGGGTATGCTTATGTATGTCCGTGTATTCGGGTAACCCTATACCGCATGCCGCCCCGAGCCTAAAAATGTTCCCGGCAAAAAATACATAAAAAGGGAAGAAGCAAAATGACACCGCACAGAGATAGATCGTGATAGTGCGATTACTGTGCCAAGAACAGGAATATCCAACCCCCGCCCCCC
>JAYJME010002504.1:0-13582 GCA_036873775.1 Costaria costata | reverse complement strand
TGACTCGACGTGATCATGGTGGCAACGTGGTGTCACCACGGCTATACCCTATGGCGGTGCATCAAATACACGCCATGGTGTCACCATGGTGGTACCATGGTGACTCGTGATGACACCATGGTGGCGCCATGGTGACTCGTGATGACGCCATGGTGACACCATGGTGACTCGTAGTGACACCGTGGTGACTCCTGGTGACGCAATGTTGGCGCCATGGTGTCACCATGGTGGCGCCATGGTGCCTCGTGGCGGTTCGTGGTGACATCGTGTTGGCACAATGGTGGCGCCATGGTGACTCGTGGTGACACCATGGTGTCACTCTTGTGGCCCATGGTGACTCGTGGCGGTTCGTGTTGGCACTGCGGTGACACCATGGTGACACCAAGGTGTCACCTCGAGTCACCACGGCGCCACCATGGTGTCACCATGGTGCTCCCACGTTGTGATCATGAACCACACCACGAATCACCATGGTGTCAACACGAGTCACCATGACGCCACCATGGTGCCACCACGGTGTCACCTCGAATCACCACGGGTCAGCATGGCACCACCATGGTGACAGCATGGCGTGTACTGGATGCACCGCAATAGGGTATAACCGTGGTAACACCGCGTTACCAACATGGTCACGTCGAGTAACCATGGTGACATCATGGTGAAACCACGGTGACACCACGGTTATTTTCATCCGCGGTGAGCGAAACAAAGTAAGAGAATGTACAGCCCCCCTTATTGACTTGGTTTCAGACTTACTTGGGGTCCGAATCCTCATTTGTTGCCGTACATAGGTAATATATATATGCCGCCGTATGCCGCCGGTATTGAATTATTCATACGAAAGCATTACGTACCACGTATTCATTTTTACTATAATTATCCTCCAATTTGTCCGATAGCAAGCACAATAATTAGTATTATACCCCCCCCACCTCCGGTGCTCCGTCTCGAAAGGGATGCGTGGTCAATGGTCATATGACTAAGGCAAGCAACAAATGAGTACGCCCCCGGGTTGTATGCAGGTTCATACCAGGTATATAATAATCACCGTCCACCCTCGACTGCTCTAGATAATATGCCACCCCACACAACGTTCCTGAAAATACTACAGTGCATTCCGGGACCTGACCCCTGTCTGGGATCGAATCCCGTTTGGCGAGTGATCATTATAAACCGTGAGGAACCGAAGGCGAACGAACCACGTGCCTCGGTCTCAGTAGCGAAGCGCCTCGGTATCCTGACCCCGCCTCATTCTTGCTGGTCGACCGCCGGCACCCTACATGTATGTCCATTATAACACATGTTGTTTAAAAATTAAGTTTCGGGTGTTGAGTCATTCAGGTACTTGAACGGGATAATAAGAGATATACCTCGCTTGGGTATTACATACTACTATCAGGATGGGAATAAAGTAGGTCACTATCGGTGTGCTATTGTTTACGGCCAGGTGTTGACTACTGTCTGGAATTCGAGGGTCTTGTGTCGCAAATTGGCGGACTGTACACAAATTTTGCGCCCAGAGAGTAATGGAGTATATTTGAACAAGCCTTCTTTCGACGATTTCTGTGCGTCATGGATTAATCGAACATTTCAAACGCGCCGTTGGCATCGGAAACTGCTGTTGGCTTTTCGTTGCGTGTTGCGGGGCTTACCTGCGTCGAGAGATTAATGGATTTTGCATGAACAGGCCTTCTTTGGACGATTTTATTTTCTTCATGGATTAATGGAACATTTGAAACGGGCCCTTGGCATCGGAAACTGCCGTGGGCTGGACTTTCGTTGCGTGCTGAGGTTCTTAGCTTCGTTGGCGGCGCTCTTTGCTTTTCGTCGTGTACTAATGGAACATTTGAAACAGGCCCTTGGCATCGGAAACTGCCGCTTGCAGCGTTTTCGTTGCGCACTGCGGGTCCGGTCTTAGCTTCGTTGGCGGCACTCTTTGCTTTTCGTCGTGTACTAATGGAACATTTGGAACGGGCCCTTGGCATCGGAAACTGCCGCTTGCAGCGTTGGCGTTGCGTGCTGCGGGTCCGATCTTAGCTTCGTTGGCGGCCCTCACTAGGCCGCCGGCGAAGCCTCCTTGTATACGACCTCCCCATAGTATCCTATCACTGTGGCCATCCTTCTAGAATCCTGAACGACCGGATGTATATCCGGGGTACGGTGTATACCACACCCGCGCTGACGCCCCTTGACACCCACTTAGATATTGGCTCATAATCAGCATGGCACCCCCAAGTTATCACCGGTGGGCGCAAGCGTGACACGACCAACGAAACGAGCAAAGCACAACAGCAGTAGTACACCAGGTGTCTGGTTGCATAACACAGCATATTGAAAGCAGCAGAATGGAGGTAGAGGAGGTGCAGAGCCCTTGTGCAAGCGTGGCCCATCACAGCGTGCAAAGCAGCTCTGTGCAAAGCAGCTCTGCGAATCCAACGGCTGCTGCGATTTCAGGCTCGATCACATATTTTTTTACGTCGTGCACAAACCACCAATATAGGTGCCTCCTGGTGATCAGACTTTCACAGCGGAGCTAGCCGGCAAGCCAGCCATGGCGTCTGTTGCTGAGGCCCTCACAGCAGTACCGGTACAGTACAGTTCCCGCAAATGCGCCACCCACGGCGCCTGCAGCTGAGGCCATATTATTACAATCCTTGCTGCGTGCCTCATGACTGGCGAGAAAAATTGTAACCGTTGCTATGAAACCACATCCGATGTGGTCGCCCCCCCGACTGTCTTCAATGTGACAGTAAACCTCCTTTGCAACCACCGCAATCACGCTATCACACCCCGCCACCTTGCCATCACGCCTCTACAATATACCACCCGGGTGGTAATTAGACTTAAATCCCAAACGGTCACACATTTTATCCCCGGGATACGGTGTACCAGGATATATCACACCCCCACAGTATACCACACCGAGTGACGAAATTCCAAAACCGAAGATATTATCACCGGGGATGTGTTATACACTGTCATGTACGCGGTCCGCGGAAAATACAACAAAAGGGATACAACAAACCGCATCTACAATGTCGTTGGGTCACGTCATCAGATGGGATATCCAAACGACCGATATCTCCCATCAAGCGAGGTAACGGATTCGGCATGTCCCCGGATATAGTATAAAGTTGTTGTTGAAAACGAACTGTCGTGAGCATAACACGCCTAGCATGGTCGAGGGCGTTGGCCGGATTCAGCCAGAATTATTGTGTATATTCCACCCCAATTACCTCTGGTAGGGAAAGTACCCCCCTACCAAAGCAGTGTCTCCAAAGTATTTACGTATTGAATTCGCAAGCCGCAATACTGATTTTCGGGTGGACATACCCCTCTTGCCAGAAACCTACAGAGAGCCTGAGTCATCTTTCCAGGCTTTTTCATAATTAGGTGTCCTCGTAAGGGAAATTGTATAAGAAACAAACGTAAATTTCAAGTCTCCAGTGCAACTGCAGTTTGATCGCCAGCGTTCGTCGACGCCCCCCTGCTCACGTCTGACGCCTGCCTACGTACAACATCGTCGTAGCATCGTTGCTGGGATACAATCAACCAACGGTGCAAACAAGAACATCCACGGTCGCTCACCAACGGCCGACACCCTCGAAATACCGTACCGGTCCGTGCACATGTACTCTTCCCCGCAGGTTGCCGCATCACCGTTGGGGGTATGGCTCCCTTTCCCTATCTCCCCATGGTGGCGATCATCATGACGCTGCTTACCGATAACGTCTCCCAGATGAGCGTGGTCGCGTACGCGGGTTTCATGGTGAGGCACCTCGGCGTTATCCATGATAAGGACAAGGCCGGTGAGAAAGCTTAATTGAGAGGGAACTAGTGGTCGGACTACGGCGGGCAGTGCTTGACGCGTTCAATAGGAAAATGAGCAAGACAATATCAAAGACAGGCTGAGATTTACATGGAAATGAGCCACTGGGGAGCGAGTACGCTATTCTGAAGTTAGTGTGGAACGTGACAATTCTCAGATAATAAATCCAACCTGGACCAGCGTGCCTGGTTTTATTGGTAGTAGGTGTCTTGTACCGTATGAAGGGCTGCTGGCCGGCGTGTGTTTCCGGGCGTTAAGACTTAAGGAGGTGTTCGTATATTGGTCTCGAGCGAACACTGCGCGCGTTTGGGGGGTGGGGGGGGGGGGTGTTGGCGGGGTCGCTGTCTTGACTCTTATCGCACAATTGTTGCCCTGTACGTATGTGTTGATTGTCTGAGCTAGGCATAATTAGTTGGATCTGTAGAACACAGTGAAGGACGTGCCGGTGTCCGCAGTCAACGTGGCGGCGGAAACAAATAGTTCCATGCATATTGACATCCGAGCCTTGCCTCGGCAGGGGGTTTTCACTTTGTGTATCCCCAAACCAGTTGACTGGCCGAGCTCCTACACTGGGAAGCTACTCAACTATATTTGGACCTGACGCACCTTTTGAAACGTTGGTGTTTGGGTACCTACTGTAGTCCATGAGGTTATGTACCGAGATTAGATTTACGATTGTCCTCAACGCTAGTTGTCGAGTGAGGTACAGAGATCGTCATGTGAGTAACCTCGTAAACACTGTCGGTTCTGCCGCTACCGCAGAATGCGTCATGCCTGGAATGGCAACGGCTCTATTAGTAGCTTCTGTGCAGCCCGCGAAAACAAAATAGCGGCATTTCCCTGAGGACTTGAAGAGCCTGATTATTCGTCGCGGGTGCTTCCAGTCGCCTCTCTTGGCGCCGTTCGTGTGTTGTACGTGCAAAGCCCCAACACCGGTGCTGACGATATCTGCGGGCAATCGTCGGCTGTGAGGCCCGACTATATGATTATGTTGGCCTCTCGCAGTTCTCTGCTGGGTTTGAACGGTACGGTTTGTTTGTTTGACGCCTCTTCGCGTGCGTTTATTTACGCTGGCTCTGTGGGTTCTGGTTTTGAGCGCAGCTAGTGCGCTGGTATCTACGTGATACCCGATCAAGCAGAGTGCTCAAAATAATTGCCCAATGTGTTGCTCCGTTTCCAGGCCGATCAACCCGTCTTATCCCAGCCTAGTGGAATTGATTCGCCGCTTGATACAAACCAGCGTTCTCCGCGCTTTGTCATGTATATATACGACCCGTAGTATATTACTATGTACCATATTCCTGCACTTGGCAGGTAAAACGCTCTCCATCAATAGCGTTCCGTCTTGACCGATATTTCGGTTCCACGCCTCTATTACACAAGACGGCTGGTCATCACATGCAGGGTGTACCAGGATTGGGTTCACCTAATGTTGCTCCCGCGAGAGTGCAGGTACAGCCCAACTGACGAAATGCGTTTCTCCGTGATGCCCGTTCTTATCTTGCCAGGATACTTTGCTGGCTTGCTTTGTGCAGCGTTCATGATTGGCCGCTTGGTTTCCTCTCAGTTCTGGGGGCTGGTGTCCGACCGGTACGGCTGCCGGTCTGTTATGGCTTTCGGGTTATGTTCAACTGCGGTACTATCCATCTCCTTCGGATTTTCCCCTACGTTCGCGTGGGCCGTTTGTTTCAGGTGGGGTACAGCCGACATGGAATAAAGCACACGTCTGACCGTATCAGTGCATGCGCCAGTAAGAGCGGCTTAAACCACTCGCAAATGGCATTGATACATATTTCTCGGGCCAATTGGACGAGAACCGTTTCAAAGATGGTACAGGTTGTCAGTTGGGTGTATCGCCACGACGGCGATTAGGGCACCTTCATCACGTACTCGATGACGGCGTTTCACACCAAACATATTCGGAGCCCACCGCCGTTGGTGGTGTCGCTCCGGTGATGGTACCTTACGAAGTAACGCGGGAGTCGCGCGCACAACGAGCCAATTGCGGGGAAGGCACACGTGGCAACTATGACATGCCTGCGCCGCCATGGCCCAAGCAGCACCATTACCTCGTTCAACGCTGACAGTGGGTACTTTAGGTGTTGGTGCGGTCCAACCCCAAGCAGCCACCCCTACGGGGTGCGCATACAATGGCTCGACATGGTGAACCATAACCCTAACCCTAGGGTTTAAATGTTGAAAGATGAAAAATATTCCCCTTGCTAGGTTTGGTACGTCTCCCGATGCTCGAGTATGCGAAGCTTTCTAGAGCATGGCCGGCTATGAGAACTGAGAGGACAGTATACAAATTTGACGGATGACAAGCATAGCTTTTTTCTAGGGTAGGTCTGATGGAATTCGTACGACGTGATCGTGGCTTCGTTCGAGAAGTAGCCTCGATACACTGCGACTCATGACGTGTTATGTGTGCAACACCTCCCGTGGAATCCTGTACGTCCTGGAGGAACCGACTCAGCTTGTACAAGGGCCACCCAGAGGTTAGGGCTATGTATCACGCTTCGAATATTTGCAACCCAGTACGAGGATGCATTCAGTTGCAGTTGCAATTCCCGAAATAAATATGTTTATATTCACCGCTCCTGTCTACGCCGCCCCAGGTTTCTGGTCGGGTTGCTCAGCGGCATGAAGGTCGCAGGAAAAGCAACCATTTCCGATGTGTGCGAAAAGGAGCACGAAACCGTGGGTATGAGTCTCATGTCGGGTGAGATATTTCGACGGTATTACTGCTGGTTTACCTGCCGGAGCTGTAGGCACACGGGCGACATTTTGCAGAGGGGCGTGCCGTGCGCTTTCAATGACGATCGCTGGGCCAGGTCGGGGAAGAGAATAGCAGTACTCGTACGATAAGGAAATTCGTTGCGTGTAATGAAACCAACCCAGGCGGCGTGCTCGTGTTTTACGTCCTGCTCGCGAGCTTGACTGCACGGTTTTGGGCGCGAGCCAACGAATCAGTTGCGGCGCGGCGAGCGTGAGAACGAACCCGATAGTTCTACTGTGTCCCAAGGCTGTCGCGACTTCCGACGTGTAGACATTGTTGTGTCCTTACTGTACCATGCTAGGCTACGCTGTGTTACTGAGTCGTGAATACTGGTTTGGCGCAAACGACAGTGCTCGCGTGGATAAAACGTTATACCTGTTACCTTCTCCGTCAGCACGTGCACGGTATATAGGGTGGTTAATGAACTGGCGTGTTCATATGCATAGAGCAGCGTGTCCCGCCACTTGCCGGGGTTGTTTTCTGTCTGTGTTCCAAAGCTCCCAAATGATTCAGACAACGCAGCTGAGGCGGCGACAAGCCGATTGTCACCCAATAAGGTGGGAAGAAAGCAAGTGTAAATATGACCACGCCAATCGGCAGAACACCTCCGCCTCGGTCACCCCCCCCGCCCGTCCGTTCCCGTTCCCATGGTCGCGGCTCTCGTTGCGTTGTGGCGACACGCTATGACCATCAGCTGCCTTTTCACTCGGACAAGTGCTTGGACCTGGCGTCGGGGGGATTTTGTCGGAGCCGGCGATGCACCACCCCGGCTCCTTCTCCGAGATTGGCATATTCGGCAGGTACTTGCTGGCTGGGATACTGATTGACACGAGTTTGCCCACCGACTGACCCTCAGCGACCTGTAATTTCGGTAAAGGAGATGGCTCCTGTACCACCTTACACCACAGAGCAAGGGGTCTGCTTAGGCACCAGGCACTGTATATTGTCCGCTCTGTACAGCGGTATGGGCGTTGGACAATATCCCATGCCCGCCTCGTGCTTGTGCACGACGAATATTATCCACAAAACCGTTGTAGGTTTTCCGCGGTAGCATAAGTCATGTCCACACGGTCAACGTTTGCGCCGGCGTTTTCATCCTCTCGTGCCGTGCTGTTTGTTGCTGATTTGGGACTATATCGGCGCCTGGGCTGCTTGTTGCTGAATAACTCCACAGATACCCGTACCTTCTTCCTAACGTGGTTCTGGCTGGGATGGCACTTTTGTCGTTGCCTCTGGTGCTCGTTTTCCTCAAGGTTCCCGAGCATGTCGAGAGCAAGAACCCAACGTGAGTTAGTGATGAGGCGTTCTTCGAACGGCACGCTTAGCTGTAAATAAGGATATTGCTCTGATGAAGGATACAATCGTGCTTTGGCTAGGTTTAT
Source organism: Costaria costata (assembly GCA_036873775.1). Taxonomy (NCBI): domain Eukaryota; class Phaeophyceae; order Laminariales; family Agaraceae; genus Costaria; species Costaria costata. Next base: position 5,592 of record JAYJME010002504.1, on the reverse strand, counting down.
GTTCTATCTTCTAGGTCATACCAACTATCGCTCTGGCATTCTAGAGGTAGTCGCCAAGCTCTTAAGTGTTTCCGGCATGCCTTATAACGTCGATAGAAAGGTGCTATGTTCGAAAACACGTCTAGTGTGCCTTGAAGCTCACGGCCGACATCGATGTAAGGCCCGCGTGGGAAACACCTAATGTGATGCCCAAGTGGGTGAAACTATATTTGCAATTGATGAACCAAGGGCGCTGCAACACAGTAGGCAGTAGACTGTAACGGCAGAGGAGAGCGAAAAAGGTCATATTTGTGTCATCGTTTAGGAGCAAGTACTGACCCATGAACAATACTGTAAACGTCATCGAGCACACTGCAAACCTGTATCAAAAGCGTACAGCCAGAGATGAATACGTTTGGGGTGTGTGACCGATGTATAAATAGTGATCACCGAAAGATAAGCATGTGGAGTCTAGAAGGCAAGTCGCGTTTCAAGCTTCAGCTCAGAGTAAGTCCCGTTGCTTGTGGAAACCTCGCTCATGAGCCGAAAACGAGGAATTTGATGAGCGGGAAAGGACGGGCATGACGTTGTCTGCAAGCTCAGCCGGATGAAAAACCTTTGGCTAGAAATGCCTTATCGGGTCGCTATACCAACCGTCCTACATAGTAGTTCCAGACGCTTGCTCGTGGGGGTCGATACGGGCAGGTTAGGTACTCCGTACTATTGCCAACTCCCCGAGTACCGACCAGGATTGTTATTTGTATCGTGTTCGCGTACTCGTACGTTCTACTTGCCGTACCGATATACTGAACTAGCAATTCCAACGCAGTTTTTCTGTCTACCAGTCTGTACCCTTATTATATACCAAGTATTGATACCAAGTGTTTACTCTGTAGATAGGCCGCGCAATGCTCTCTGTCTTCGGTAGTGCTCCATGTTTGACATTTCGGCTTTTCACGGCAATATTACCGAGCATCGACTAGGTAGGCAACTAGCAAAGACCCTATCTCCAACACGACCCCTCGATGGAGAACAAATCGGTAACTCGGCAGGCCCCTTGCATCTGCTGCAGTGAAGCACCTATCACCAACACGACCCCTCGATGGAGGCTACTGGCGTCTGCTGCAGCGAAGCACTCATCGCCACCACGACCCTTCGATGAAGTCGACCTCGTCAAATGTGCTGTTCGGCGTCGAATGCACTTGTTTCTTAGACCAAGTTACTTGCGAATATTAACTTGATGCTGACTGCAACCCGAAACAACCTCCAAAACGCTTACTACAATGACAGAAAAGCTTCACTGAGCAACTAATGGTTCCGTCTGCATGTGTTTGAACCGGCAACATTCAACATCATCCAAGCCTACGCTGCGGCTGTACATGCTTGCTTTCTCTTACATGCATGTTAAGCTTCTACCTTACAAGACTAGATCCAAACGCAAACCATAACCGGTTAGGTGATCCACAAAACTTAACAGAAGATACCATAAATACTCTGCAACACGTTGGCATGGGATTATAGCTTTGTTTATCCATTTATACACGTAAACGCGACGGGCCATTCGCAAGATGAGGGTAAATGTGCAATCAAATACCGGAACATATATAAGACTGCATCCAGACAATTTGGGTTCAGAATACATGACTGTCGACATTTACCTAAACCCTCGGTGCCGCGGCCGAGCTTGGTCTACGCATTTCACAGACACTTATCAACGGCGCAAACGGAGAGGAACGATACATTATTCTAAACAGTTGAAACTTGAGTCCAAAAAATACTTAAATGTGTAAAAGTGTTCAAAATGTGTTGCCGATCCTTTCTCCGTGAGAAACGATCGTCTGGGCAAACCGTGACGCCATGGCCCGCGCTAGTATTCGCTGCAGACCGACAAACGACACACTACCGAAGCCACCCCATTTCCGAGGGGAAATGTCCATAGAAAAAGTTCCATATTAGGCAATGTTCGACGACCAGGAAATACGAACTAATGATATTTCATACATTTTGAAAACTATTGTTTTGTAAAGCCAAAATAATAGGCAGAGGAGCAAGGGGTCCATCTCTTCCAAAGCCACAGCGTCAGTTACCAGTACGAGACACGCACCTTGCCAAGTGTCCATGGTGGCACGCTAAGTGATTGTAGCGTGATCACGGTGCCCTCCAGGCGGCGGAAGGCATCCGTGGCCTATTAACAGTAATTTCAATATGTAAACTGTACGGTAGTCGCGCTGAGAATACCGTCAACAGACGTTGAATTTTCATTCAAACAAACCCGGAGTAGATGTTCAGTAACACAACATATATTATACGTTTCAGGTAAACCTCGCTCACGAGATGGACGTAGCCTCCGCCAAGACCGAAGCTCAGCTGGTCCCACAGCAGCAGCTCAGGCGTCAGCAAGAGACCAAGCTAATTTGCCACGGAAGCGCAAGCGACGCAGGTGGCGGAGGATATTGACGAGTTAATATGTCTCGTTAACTCAGCAGTTTTACAGTCGCGTCTCGATTAATCAGCGGCAACTCGAAACATTGCCAAAGGCTGGCATGGTATCAACCCTCACGGAGTCTTACTGTTTGTTGGTATAAGATCGTCCGCCTACACCTCCTTGCGTTTACGGCTGCTCTGAGCCCTAGGCGTGGCCGAGTGCAACGTTGAGGGTGCTCTTAGTAGAACATGGAAGACAGGTATGCAGCCAACGGCCGGCGGGCGGCAGCTCCCAACTGTTTGTTGGGGTGGCATGCACATTGTGTCCCAACAAGCATTCGTTAACTTCTGAAATATGTTTTTATTTGTCAGCTAGCGACCATCGGAAAGGTGTTTTCCCGATCTCAACGTATGAAATATATCCAGTCCCAGGCGTAACAACCACTCCGTTAACTGCGCAACACGCATAGGACATAGCGATTCTCCAATGTTCCTGCCTCCCGTACGCTAAATATTCGACATGTAACCAGGCGTGTGCACAGGATTGTAGCCCCGCGTTCACGACGGGCTCAGGTTTTCGTTTGCGTAGTTCGTCGGTGTAATGGCCAACGTACGTCTGTCGAAATGTGTTTCCGACATGTCAATAGTATGGCTGACCTTGCCCATGTCCAGTTTCTTTAGCTTAGAACTTGAGCCCTCCATGACGAGTTGGAGAGAGGTCTGATTTGCCGAAAGCTGATTGCCACCATCAGCTCCACTTGAACTGTTTATTATGCTGTCAGTATCGGGTTGTGGCTCCGATACTGGTCGGCCCTCCGTCCAGGACGAAGGGGAGGCTCGAGGTTGGCGCTGGTGTGCGTAAAGGACGGAGATGTCGGCCATGGTTCTCCGTCACCTTGAGCGACGTCCAAAGAACCTGCTGCGGGATTTTCCCACTGTTGTCCTGCCACTGCTGTAAGTGTGTCAACCCCCTTCAGCTCGCACTATGTCTCATTGTTGGGCCTGGCTCCTGTGGAGGCGCGAGCCTTGCGTAGCGCAAGAAGCTGGTGCGACCCAAAGTGGAAGGCGGTGTTAATCTTTCAACCTCAGGTGCTAATGCTCAGATCGCCCCAGGCGTGATGCTCCAGCAATCCCGGGCGATGACTCTCCGGCAATGTCATGCAAAGATGTTCTGACTGCCCCAGGTGATGGTGCTTCAGCGACGTCAGAATACGTTGATGCCCAGATGATTCCAATCCAAGACGACGATGACCCAACATCCTCTTGTGTCAGTGTTCCGATTACACCAGATAATGATGACTTCATTATCCCAGGCGATGGCGATTGGTCGATCCCAGGCGATGCTTCTCCAACGACCCCAGGCGAAGCTGTACCGGCGGCCCCAGGCCCATCCGCTTTGGTAACCCCAGGCATTGACGCTCCAGTGGTTCAAGCCATGGCGCTGTGCCTATCCCGGGCGATGACACTACGTTGTCCGCGTGATGTTGGAATAGGCTTCAAACAAACGTACTGCCGAAGACCGTCGACGGGGTCATTATCCCTATTATGGCGTCGAAAGGTCATAGGCTGATCGGAGTACGTCCTCGAGTTCATCTGGACGTATTTAAAGGAGTGCCTCCAGTACGTAAACAGGAAAACACCGCCCCCAGCCAGCTAACCTCGGCGAACCCTAGAGGTCGCTACCGATGCGTTCGGTGTAAATTCGATGGATAAATTACCCCGAAATGGACAGCGCTAAAGTATCACCTCTATGAAACGTTGTGTGTCGTCGCGTGGTCGTGCTCTCTATCTTTTAGTCGGGTTGATCTTGGCTGCGGACCGCGAGTTTGCTAATTGTTATCTATCGTATATGTAGCCATGCGTTTGTAGCCGTAGCGGACCTATTGTTCCCTAGGTTTACCCAGGGTTATCTATTCCCAAAATTCAAAACCTGTCCGTCTGTCTATCTGTCTGTCCGATAACACAAAGAAGCTCCGAACGACGATAACTCGCCCTGCAAAACGCTCCCAACGTTGACGCGCATACCGCTCGAATCGATAGCTGACACACACAAGCAGTCTGGACAAATTTCGGCTTCAACGGAGCCCTGCGCCTCGAGCTACGCGACCCAGCCGCACACCCCTTGCTACACTCTCTCTTGACACCCCTCGAACGTACAGCAATAAGCGCTCAAGAGTCAGCACGAGCAGTCTGGGTCGCAAAGTTAGCCCCGAAAAAGGTCTCTGCCAGCCATATAATACAAAAGGACGTGCGTCTCGTACAGATCACAAGTAGCTCCAAACCTACGCATTTTTGCCCTGAATTTTTTATGTGCCTGTTGCGCTCCTACCGCGACTGATGTACGACTGATGTCTGCCGCCGACACACACAATCATTCCGGCCCAGCTCCGGGCTTCTCGGGCGCCCTGTACGTTGAGCTAAGTGACCCGCCTGAACACACCATCTTCTTATTTATCCTGTCCTCGTAATCTGATGATGATGCTGCTGTCACTCGCTCTTCGACTCTATCGAGAAATCCGTACTGAAACTTTGCTGCGAGGGAGAGCGCGACATTTTCTAGGCCGACGCCCACTGCTGCCCGGTGCTCGCTGCTGGGTGTGGCCGCACAGGCTAAGTACATCCTCTCTTCGGGCAGTAAGTCCGCAACGACGGGCAGCAAGTAAGTAAGTCCGCCACGAGCGTCATGCATGCATACATGCGCACACATGCGCACCGGGCTCTGTTTTCATTTCGGGCTTCAATATATTTTGAAGGCTTTTTTCGAATCAGGAACCCCAAGAAACGAGTATCAAATGACACGCTGTTGCTGCTGCTGTATGTGAACTTATGTAGCACCTCTCTCGTCCTGGTGGTGCGTGGCCTGTTTTACAGCAGTAGCACACCGGGTCAAAGCTCGGGAGAGGTCGAGATATTGGATACCAGGGTATATATACCAGATACAAGAGCTCCGCTTCGCGCGCGGCTGTCGCCGCCCGCTACGCTCCCGCAAGGAAAGGGGCGGAAGTGGCCCATGATATGGTGCAGAAGCGACTTGAAAATACCAAGAGGTTCAGCACCGCACGGTACCGCACGGCACCGCACGGCGCTGAACTGCGCTGCTGCGCTGGGCTGAGCTGGGCTGAGCTGGGTATGCTTTTTGTCATTCTATGTACTGCTTGCTGTAGTACTCATACATAGTACTACCGCTGT
>JAYJME010002503.1:0-13584 GCA_036873775.1 Costaria costata | reverse complement strand
GCAAGCCATTTAACAGCACTTGCCTTATTGACAGTGTAGACTTGGCCGTCAATTCTGACGTCTTTTGCTAAGCCGACTCTTTTTTGAAGCTCTACTGCTTTTGTTTCTAGAGCAATCCCTTTGCTATCAAAACCTTCTCCACCGAGAATTAATCTATTACCTTGAATTGACATACTTGTCTCCTATTAACTTTTATTATTTTTTGTTGGGTTTTTGGTTACTTAACTTATTGTCCCTTAACATATTCTAACAAGTAAAAAATTTCTTGGCAATAAAATTTATCTCTTTGTTTATTAGTTGCTTATGTTTTGAGAAAAGATGAAAAATTTAAGATGTGAAATAGTTTTAAAAAATTTATGCATAGGTTAGAGCATCCTTAAAAGAAGGCCATTTAAAAGAGGGGGTTCCAAAGTGAGAGCCCGCGTATCAATAGAAGCTCAAAGAGAGGCTTAAACAAAGCATCTTTATTGGATCTTAATTATGCTTGGTGATACTAGCTGTTTTTAGGAAATTTAAAGTTATTGAGGAGCAGATATGTCTACAATTAATCGATCACCAGGGATTCAAAACCACAATACGTATGAGACGGGGTCTCGAAGGGGAAGCTCGATGGGAAATCAAAAGACTCTTCCATCGGATGAAAAAATCCAAGAGATCAAGGGGGAGACTTTGCTTCATCTTGAATCGAAGATGCCAACGGCGCTAAGCACTCTTAAAGATTATGCTCAAACAAATTTAACCGTTTTGCCGATTTCGTTATCTTTGGCTACCATGCTAGCCATTTTTCAAGCTGCAACTAATAGAGCAGGGCTGATTTCCCCAATGAGTCTCGTTACTGGAGCCTTAGCGGGGTTTATAGCAAGTTCTGTGACTCGTAGTATGTCTAACCTTGTTCAAGAAGGGGCGGATCAAGAGAGCAATTCACCTCAATATTTATCCAAGATTGTGACCTCTCCACCTTTCCTAGGAGGATTGGCCTCGAGTGTCGCTTTAGGAGTTATCTCAGGCGCTGGGTCTTTAGTCTTTTCTACCCCTCTTTTAGCAGCAGGGGCGCTATTGCACTATGGCATTAAAAATCTCCATGAGCAACAATTCATTAGTAAAGAAGGTAAAGATGTGCTTCAACAAATTTTTAGTGTAGCTGTATCCACGCTGGCTTTAATGAATCCGGTGCGGACAACTGTTTCTCTGGTAGTTGGAGGCGCTTTGGGAGGCCTTATAGAAGGTGTTTGTACAAAAAACAAAGCTAATAAACCTGTAGAATCATGAAAAAAATCTACGTCTATCGCGATAAAGGGGTGGGTCCTTTAAGTTTTAAGGCCCTTTTAGAATCTCTGAAAGAAAGTTCTGTTTGTTCTAATTTCGTCATTGAAAAAATAGACTCAGAAACCCTTCTTAAAGGCGAGTGGCAGCAAGATTGCTGCCTTCTGATTGTTCCAGGGGGACAAGACATCCCTTACCATACCGCTCTTCAAGGAGAGGGGACTCAAATCATCCGCAACTATGTTTTAGGGGGCGGTCATTATTTAGGAATTTGCGCAGGAGCCTATTTTGCCTCTGAAGACGTTGTTTTTGAAGAGGGGAAAGAACACCATGTGGTCGAAAAAAGAGAGCTTTGTTTTTTTCCAGGACGTGCTGTAGGTACCATCTATAGCGAGAAAAAATTTAACTACATTGGCCATGATTCAGTTCATGCAGCTTTAATTAAGCTAGAAGAGGCTAAACTTTTCACTTATTATAATGGGGGATGCTATTTTGAGAAGGCAGAGCACTATATGCCAGATGTTGAAATTTTAGCCCATTATCAAAATGCAGACCTACAAGATGTGGCAGCGATTATCCTATGCCGTTATGGACGGGGAAAGGCCCTCTTAAGCGGCGTTCACTTTGAAGTCTCTGCAAAGTTCTCACAACATGATGAGAAATTATTTCAGCAGTTTCGGGCAGACGAAGAAAAGCGCAAAAAGTTATTCGAACATTTACTTGCCAGCTTACTTCATTAAGCCCACTTCATCCATCTTCTTAAAGCTAAAAAGTAGAAATTAATTTTATAAGGTGCTATTTTTTTCTTTTCTAGGAGTCACCATATGAAAGTTAACAGCTATTATTTTTTAGCATCACCTTATAATGGACCGGAAGAAGAAAAATTAAGAAGATACAAGCTCTCTAGAAAAATAGCAGCAAAGATGCTAGAGCAGAGCATCAGTCTATTTGCCCCCATTGTATATAACCAAACTCTGATCGAGGAATTTCCCAAGCAAGAGCTTGAAAGTAGACGTCGTTTACTCATGCCCATGAATATCGATTTTTTGATCAATGCCCGGGCAATGATCTTGCTCAAGCTAGCTGGTTGGGAAGAATCTTGGGGAATCAGTCAATATTTAGAAATTTGCTCAAGAGAAAATATTCAAGTATATGATCTTTACGAAGAAACTTTAGAATCAGACTTAAATCAACTAATCAACAAGTTTTCTCATTCAAATACAATTTTAGCTACAGAGGATCAAAAATGAAAACACAATCCATTCAACAGGATTTATCCTGGCAATTTGCAGAGTGCTTTACTCATAAAGACATTGAAGGACTTTCAGATCTTTTTCATAATGATTTGTCTCTCTATGATCCCGCTTTAAAATGGGTTAGAGGGAAAGAAAAAGTAATCGCGGTTTTAAAAAGTGGGTTTGAGACTTTTCAGCGTGTATCTTACAAAATCATTGAAATGTTTGAAGATAGAGAAACTACTATTTTAAGATTTGAAATAGTCATGGATGATAAAAAATTTGTCGGTGTAGAGTTCTTGAAATGGCAAGATCAAAAATTGATCGATCTTATTTGCTATTATAATCCACCTGAGAGTTGATGGGTGTCGTTGATTTTTCTTGAAGAAGTTCTTCAATGGCTTGCATTTGGGCTGGAATAGAAATAGAAACAGAAGTGAGAATCTCTCGTTTTTTATTCTTAATAAGTTGTTCAAGCGGCTGCTCTGATTCTTGAATGAGTCTATCTCGCTCTAAAAAAGCTTGTTCAATTTGTGGGCGGAAAAGCTTAAACATTTGATTCACCCATTGATTACTTGGCCAAGAGGGGTAGGGGTGCTTAATTTCAAACAGGTCTACCATAGTCATCATTTCTTCAGCTTTAAACCATTCGTCTTTGGTCACCCAGTGATTAGGTAAAAAAATTTCAATAGGATCGCCATTTGGATGCATTGAAATGGCCACAAGGTGTGTTGTGCTTTTATTTGTTGAATCCCACTGGGCAATGGGTTTGAATTGTTTAAGGACCTCTTCGTTGGAAAAATAGATGTGAAAGTGACCGTGTTCGTGAGATCTATGAGAGTGATAGAAGTAAGAGCTCTGAGTCTCCTCATCGTAACTTTCGTCATGAGGATAACGATCCCCAATGTAAAACTGACTGAAATCTTTGACAACATCTGCAATGACTGTAGAGTCCACCTTACTTAGTAAAGTTTGCCATTTAATGGCTTCAAGACCTGCTTGTTTCATTGATTGCAATTCTTCAATCGAGCATTTAGAAAGCTGAGTTTTTAAACTTTCAGAGTCAACTTGAGGATAATTTACAGGGCGGGTTTCATAGGCTCCACGAATGGGCAACGATTGGTAATATTGCTGAATACCAACAATAGCAGCTACGAAGAGAAAGCAAACAAAACTAATTTTGAATATTCTTTTCATACTCACCTTGTAAACTTTAATTTGTAGAAAGGGGCGAAAAAATTCAAGAAAAAACCATTTTGCTTTTATCATTTTGAGATGAACCTTATAATTTAGTTTTTTTAAGGTGATAATTATTACTATGGAACACACTCCTGATAAAACAAAAAATATTTTATTCAAATTTTTTTTAGTCGTTCTAGCCATTGGGATGTATTGCTTTTTTGGTCTCAGCTTTGTGGTTGGTAAAGAAACCTTGAAATCAGTTGCTCCCTTTTTCTTAACAGGGGTTCGGATGCTTTTTGCTGCTGTGATCATTTTGGGCATTCAATGGATTGTCAACCGCAAGAACTTTTACTCACCCAAGGGGATGTGGAAAGAAATTTGGCTTTTGACCATTTTCAATATTACTTTAACCAATTGTTTGGAGTTCTGGGGACTGCAGTATATGAGCTGTTATAAAACATGCTATATTTACAGCTTAAGCCCTTTTTTAGCGGCCCTTTTTTCATTCATCTTTTTAAAAGAAAAACTAGGCCGGATGAAAATCATAGGACTTTGTATTGCCTTTTTTGGTTTTCTCCCTCTTTTAATTTATAAGGAAGCTTCGACAGGCGCAGCTTTTTATATTAGTGCTGCCGAATGGGCTCTTTTAGGAGCCGCTTTTGCAACAGTAATAGGGTGGATTGCCATGCGCAAAATTTGTTATCAAAAGCAATACCCCTTTTTAATGGCGAATGGCATTAGCATGCTCCTAGGGGGTATATTGTCCTTCATTCCAAGCTTAGTTTTTGAATCATACTCTCCATTTCCTGTTACGAATTGGAAATTTTTTCTCCAGGGAATGGTCATTATGGCGCTGATCAATAATATTATTGGCTATAACCTTTATGCCTTCATCGTTCGAAGATTTACAGTTACGTTAATGGCTTTTATTGGTTTTATTACTCCACTGGTGACAGCCCTTTTCGGTTGGCTCTTTTTGGGAGAATCTGCTAGTATGTTGTTTTTTATTTCATATGCCGTCGTATTAATCGGCTTTTTCTTCTTTTCAAGAGAAGAACTAGTCTACAATGTAAAGTGAAGATTTATGGTAACATTTAAAGATAATCCTATTGAACTTATTGGAACAACTATCCAAGAAAAAGACCAAGCTAAAAATTTTGAACTATGCGGCTCAGATTTAAAGCGCATCGGTCTTAATGCTTTTGAAGGAAAAGTTAAAATATTGAATATTTTTCCTAGTTTAGATACGGGCGTTTGCGAGAAAGCCATTATTGAATTTCAAAAGCGGATAGCGGGCTTTGACGAAGTCATTTTAATCCACATCTCAAAAGATTTGCCATTTGCTCAAAGTCGATTTTGCCAAGCTAAGAGGTTGCCATCAGATAAAACCCTCTCTGCTTTTGATAGCTCTTTTGGAGAAGATTATGGCCTTTTAATTGGCAGTGGTCCTTTGAAAGGACTTTTAGCAAGATGCGTTCTAATTTTAGATTCGCAAAATAAAATTCTTTATAAAGAACTGGTCCATGAAATTACCCAAGAACCCAACTATGGAGCGGTGATTGAGTTTCTTGAAACTTACTTAAATCCCAAGGAGTAGCTATGAGAAAATGGCTGGTTATCTGTTTAAGTCTTATTTTATTTAATTTTTTACATGCGGAGCAAACTATGAATAAATCACAACCTACCACTCTTGTTTTTGAAACAAATCAAGGAAACATTGAGATCAAATTAAAACCTGAAGTAGCACCTAAAGCCTGCGAAAATATTGCAACCCTTGTTAAAAAAGGATACTATGATGGACTCATTTTTCATAGAGTCATTGAAGGTTTTATGATTCAAGGTGGAGATCCTACAGGGACAGGCGCTGGTGGTCAATCATGTTGGGGAAAATCCTTTGAAGATGAATTTTCACCTGAAGCTGTTTTTAGTAAACCAGGACTTTTAGCGATGGCTAACCGAGGCCCTAATACAAATGGAAGTCAGTTTTTTATTACAACAGCCCAAACTTCTTGGCTCAATCACAAACATACTATTTTTGGCGAAGTTGTAAAAGGCTATGATATTGTTCAGAAAATAGAAAAGTGTCAGAAAGACCACCAAGATCGCCCTAAAGTGCCTCAAAAAATTATCAAAGCCTATTTTAAGGATTAAATAGAGGTTATGTTCAAACGGTTTATCTTCATTGGGGTCTTTATTATGGCAACGATTGTTAGTCCTAATTTTTTAAGTGCAACTGTAGATAATAGCTGTAGCCTTTGCCAAAAGACTATTTTGAAAAATCAAAAGATTTTTGAAAATGAGCATGTTTATGTCCTCTATGATTATAAGCCGATTATCCGCGGCCATTGCCTGGTGATTCCCAAAAGACACGTCGAGCATTTTCAAAATCTGACTGCTGAAGAGCTTTTAGATGCACATGCGGCGATTGGTACATTGTTTGAAGCTGCTCAAAAAGCGTATGACGCCAGCTCCTATATATTGCTGCAAAAAAATGGTAAAGCGGCGGGGCAAAGTGTCCCTCATGTCCATTTCCATTTTTTCCCAAGAAAGGAAGGGGATTTTAGTGATTTAGGATTACTCGTTCGCTTTTATCTAACCAGCTTTAAAGGCCCTCTTTCGCAAGAGCAAATTGATAATGAGCGCAACCTGATCTCTCTCAATGTCCCTGAAGTGTTACTTACTAAAGCTCAATAACTCTAGGTTTAAAGCTTTTAAACTAGAAAAAAATATGAGCACCTAGCATAGGTTAGAAACAGCGGAGGATAAAAATGAAGCGTTATTGGCCACTCATCGTTATTGTTTTAATGTCTTTCATTGCTGGGGCCTGTCTTTTGGCTATTAGCAAAGAGAATTCTTCTAAGTATTTAATGGTCAATTTCACAGGGATGTTTTTTTTATTCCTAGCAACCCTTAAATTTTGGGATCTCAAAGGGTTTTGTGTTAACTTTAGAGAATATGATTTAATTGCTGCTCGCTATCCACTATATGGCTACCTTTATCCATTCTTAGAGCTTTTCATCTCTGTCGGCTTTTTAACCCACTTTTTTTTAAGAGGTGTTGCTCTTGTGACGGCAATCTTAATGCTTATTTTAGTAATGGGGATCATTAGAGCTCTTTTTAAAGGCAAAAAACTCCTTTGCGCTTGTGTAGGTGCTAAATTAGATATTCCGCTAGGGGCTATTAGTATCGTTGAATCCCTTGGCATGGGAGCGATGTCACTTTTCATCCTCATCGATCGTTTTTAGCTTTCCCTTCGTGCTTCTTTTCAGAATAAGATTAATTAAGCCGCCCGCTTTCATCATTTGAATTTCTTGATCAGTGAGATATAGAGTCGTCATAAAGTGCTTATTTTGAGTCACGTTTCTAACATCTACTTGAGCATTATTTTGCATCTTTTCATAGATATTATAAATTTCAAGCTCATCATTAAGCTCAATGGCATCATAATCTTTTGGATGGGTAAAAGTGAGAGGGAGAATGCCAAAGTTAATAAGGTTTTTACGATGAATACGAGCATAAGATTTTGCAATGACGCATTTTAATCCTAAATACCTGGGAGCCAGAGCTGCATGTTCACGTGAAGAGCCTTGGCCATAATTTTCTCCGCCAATGACAAAGAAGCCCTCTTTTTGTCTATCCATTGCTTTTTGGTAAAAATCTTTATCAAGGCGTTCAAAAGCAAATTTGGCAATTTCAGGAATATTACTGCGATAAGGTAGTACTTTAGTTCCTGCAGGTAAAATCTCATCGGTAGAAACATCATCTGGAGCTTTTAAGATAACACTTCCTTTTACCAGTTCTTTAATAGGTTCAAACTTGGGTAATGGTTTAATATTAGGACCCATTAAGAGTTTGATTTTTTCTTGATTGGGTTTTGGCTTAACAACATATTTATCATTTAAAATCAGTTTCTTAGGCATTTTTACTTTGATCTTTTGCGCGCTTAAATCGCGAGGATCTGTAATCACTCCTGTTAATGCTGAAGCTGCTGCAGTTTCTGGACTGCATAAATAGACTTGGTCTTCCTCAGTTCCTGATCGGCCAGGAAAATTACGAGGAACTGTTCTTAAACTAATCTTGTCGGTAGCAGGCGCTTGGCCCATTCCAATGCAGCCATTGCAGCCTGCTTGATGAATACGAGCCCCTGCATGGATGAGGGCAGCTAAATGGCCGCTATGAACTAAATTTTCTAAGATCTGGCGTGAAGTTGGGTTAATGTCAAAAGAAATTCCCGGGTGAATATGTTTGCCTTTCACAATTTGCGCTGCAATAGCAAAATCACGAAAGCCTGGATTGGCTGAAGAGCCAATCATGCATTGATAGACTTCTCTCCCTGCTACTTCTTTGACAGGCACAACTTTTCCTGGACTGGAAGGGAGGGCAATCAGAGGTTCTAATTGAGATAAATCAATCTCATCGTGCTGGTCATATTTGACCATCAAATCTGCTTTTAACGGTTTATAGTCTTTCAGCCGTTTTTGCGTTTTAAGAAACTTTTTAGTCTCTTCATCAGAAGGGAAAACACTGGTTGTGGCACCTAGTTCTGCTCCCATATTGGCAATTACGTGGCGATCCATAGCAGATAGGCATTTTAAGCCGGGTCCATAATACTCAATGATTTTTCCAACCCCTCCAGAAACACCATGCCGTCTTAGCATTTCTAGGATGACATCTTTGGCCGAAACCCATTGCGGTAATTTTCCCTTAAGGTGGACCCCAAAGATTTTAGGCATTCGGATAAAAAAAGGCTCGCCCATCACTGCAAGGGCTACTTCCATTCCTCCGGTTCCAATGGCCAGCATTCCCATGGATCCTGCGGCGCAAGTGTGGCTATCTGAGCCAAGAAGGGTGGCTCCTGGTTTCCCAAATAGTTCCATATGAACAGGATGACTTACTCCATTGCCGGCAGGGCTAAAGTGAATGCCGAATTTTTGGCAGGCGCTTCTTAAAAAAAGGTGATCATCGGGGTTTTTAAAGTCTGTTTGTAAAAGGTTATGGTCAACGTATTGTACAGAGACGTCAGTTTTGGCTCTTTGGCATTTCATAGCCTCTAACTCAAGCATCACCATTGTACCGGTGGCATCTTGGGTCAAGGTTTGATCTATTTTGATCCCAATTTCTTCGCCTGGCACCATATTACCAGATACTAAATGGCTTTTAATCAGCTTATGACTAACCGTCAGTCTTTCCACAAAAGGACCCCTTGATAATTTGTGCTCAAGAGAATTTTTATACTGCTCAAAAGCAATATTTGTCTAAAAGATTCTTTATAATTTTGAAACACTAATAAAATAAAAATAAGTTTTTATAGCTTATTTAAAATTATTTATATCACTTGTTTCAAGTTATTTATAAAACAATATATTGATTAATAATAAACTAAATTGATATAATATTCATGCAGGATGAGAATTTTGTAAATAAGTCCTGTGTTTTTTTGTTTATAAAGTATCTGTCTTTTTAAGTATTTTAAAGTCTGTCTATTATAATTATTTTTTATAAACCATTGAATTTTAAGTAAATAAGCTATTTGCAAGTTGTTGATAATAAGTGTTTTGTTAACAATTTTGTTAAGTTAATTAACTAATTGGTAATTTAATTAACTAAGTAGTATTGGTAGAGTTAAATAATAAAATAATAAATAGGGAGGCTTCCATGTCTCGCAAGAAGAAAATCGAGGTCCTTGACCACGATCATCAAAGTCATCTTACCATTATAGAAGCAGTAGAAAATCTTTCCAATTTGGCAGAGATGAATAGTAATGACCGCATTGGGGTTGTTGAAGATCATTTAATTATCCACGATCAAAATGAAGAAGAAGAGAATACCCCATTAGAGGCGATTCATTGGCTAGAAGAAAAGAGTCAACACCAGACTGAAGAGGTTGTGGCTGACACTTTTAAGGCTGTTTTAAAGTATGTGAAGGACTTTCATAAAAAAGAGTTTAACCGCTTTTATGAAGAGAAAAACCAAGAGGGCTTGAAAAAAATCATGCTCTTAGTGGGACAAGCATCTGATAACCTGCGCAATTATACCCACCTTTTTAGCGGGACTCAACAAAAAGGGATTGAAGATACCAAAGAGTATAAGCAGCTGACCAATTTTTATAACGAGCGCATTGCCATTGAAAGCGAAGATCAAATTTCGTTAATTGACTTAAGCCGCAAAGAACGCCAGTTGGATCTTACGAAGCATCCTCTTCAGGAAGAAGATGAAAGCGTAAAGCTCTCTAGGCAATTCATTTTTGATATTGATAAAATTAAAACAGACGATTCTTATGAGCTGCTCTTTATTCAGAGGGATGATGGATCTCGCTTTTTCAATAGTAACTTCTATCGCAATCTAAAAGTCGCCTGTAATTTTGGGGAGTTTGCCAATAAAAACCTGGAAAGAGATCCTTTAGCAGGATTGAAAATCTGGCTAGATACGAGCCTGCAACAAGCGGCGCAAAAAATGTTAACGCTCATCAAGCCTCATTTAACCTCCTTTTATCAAGAATCAGGAAGATATCGAGACATGGAAATGGTAGCTTCTGTCAATATGGCTGTGATGGCGCTGATGATGGCGGCCAATCCCAAGAATAAATTAGAGCTTAGCCCTATTAAGTCGGCAGGAGAGTATTTTCAAGATTGTCAAAAATATCTTCGCGATGCTTTAGGCTCTTTTGAATATCACAAATTGCAAGCATTCCCTCCTCCGTCTTCAAATGTGTTTCTCCATAATTTAATCGATATTGTCCACTTACTTTCATTGTCAAGTTTCTTTAAACACATGAATGCTTACGCCTTTGCTCCAGTTATTGATGATATGATTGAAGAGGGGAAAGCTAGTTTTCATAAAAAAGTAGCTCGTTCTGAGAATGCCGATATCTGGGACTGCTTGGAAGATGACTACCTCAATGTGAGCCGTTACTTAATGAGCTATCCGCTAGGCCCTCTTTTTGAAACCCTTCATCGGATGCAAGAAGGCTCTATTGAAGAGTTTGATACACTCATGATGAATAATTATCCCAGTGAGTGGAGTACTTTTAATGTTATGAACAAAAAAGTCTCAATGCTAAGGTTGCCTTCACCGACTCATCAAGAATTAATTAGTAAAGTCCATTTAAATCAAGAATTTATGGGATTAATGGATGCTTATAGTTCTTCTAAAGATCCAAGAAAGCACCTGTTAATTAATATGCAAGATAGAACCACTTGGAAAGAGTATCCAAGAGCTGCTTTACTAGAAAAACTGCCCAAGCAAGCAGAGTATTATCAAAGTATTGATGTCGTTACTTTGTGTAAAGACTCAGACTTCTATTTTCAAACAGGGGCTTACAAAGAGCTTAGTTCCATTAAACACTTTTTTAAGCAAATCGTCCTTCAATTGCACTCTCCAGAAACAGGATTTTATTTTCCTAAGTGGATTGAGGAAAAGATTTTTAATGGATTTATTGAAAAATTAATTCAGCAAGTTCATCGTTTCTTTTTCGATAGTAAGTCCAATCTTTCTCAAGAAGAAAGGCAAGATTTTATCGAGATTTTATATCAATTTTTAACCTTAAAACTCGTTGAAATTTGCTCTGCCAATTCCTTCAGCTTCACCTGTAAAGATGGGCTCGATGTGGGACCTACTTCAATGTGTGGCTTTTTCGCTTTTATCAAAACACTGAGCGGTGAAAGCTTGAGCAAAGAAGATCAAGAAAATATGCAAATGTTGCTATTTGCCCATCCTGTGTTGGCTCGTCAGCGCTGCATCAAAGCTCAACATTTTAATCGAATGATTCAATCTCAAAGAAGAATTAAAAAAGGATTGCATAAACATTCAAAAGGAAGAGTCCATGAGGCTTTAAAGCAATATTTTGGAACCCTTTATGAGACCTCTTTTGATCGATTAAATGAAAAGTCAAGCTAGGTAGGTGCTTAAAAAATTCTTGAATGTAAAAAATATTTTTAATTTTTCCATGTCATGAATGACAACCGCACTCAAGCCTTATATGAAAGCTACTAACCTCACTTTCGTGTAAGGCTTGAACTTTTTTCACTCTATTTTCAATCGAAGCTAATGAGAGATCGGCTACTAAAAAATAGCTTTGTTAGATTTTTTTACTGCCCTTTATAACTGCTAAGGCAGCAAACGCCAGAGCAACGTAAGAAGCAGCTGTTAAAATGATGATGTCACCACCTCTTAGTGGCAAATCAAAAGAAAAGCTATCGCCGTGGTAGGAGGGTTGAAGAATCACCGTATTGTAGTTATAGACAAGGTATGCAGGAAGGGCTAAAGCCATTGAGAATTTGGTTATGGCTGTTACTTTACCGGCAATAGACTGTAGTTTTTGATTTTCAAGGATTCTTTGAGAGGCAGCTTTTGAAGCTAGAGGGACTGCTATCAATCCTTCTATTTGGGTCTTTTCTTTTACGGTTGATGTAGATATTGAGTTAAACATAAAAGCTCTATTATTAAGCACCAATTATGTTGATATTATTAAATGAATTCAACTTCTTGTTTATGAAATAAGAACTTAGTTAAATTATTTTTTTAATCTTTAAAAGTGTTGTCTGAGCTAGAGAACCATCTCAGTTTAGGGTAATTTTTTATTTGAATAGTTTAATAGTTTATAGTCGATTTTCTGCCTAAGAAAATAGAATTTAATCTTTATTTATTCTATAATTAATTTATTTTTAAAATTTTTATATTCATAATGAATGCAACCAGCCCATTCACAGCTCAAGAAAGCGACTATAAGTATGGTTTTGTCACGCCTATTGAAACAGAGAGCTTTCCTAAGGGTCTTGATGAAGAAACCGTCAGAGCCATTTCAAAAAAGAAAAATGAGCCCCCTTTCTTACTAGAATTTCGCTTAAAGGCCTTTAAAAAATGGCAAGAGACTAAGGAGCCGGACTGGGCCAATTTAAACCATCCACCTATTGATTATCAAAATATTTCATATTATTCGGCGCCCAAGAATAAACCGAAATTGGATAGCTTAGAAGAGGTAGATCCTGAAATACTGAAAACATTTGAAAAGTTAGGTATTCCTTTAGATGAGCAAAAGCGCTTAAGTAACGTTGCTGTTGATATTGTTTTTGACTCTGTTTCTATTGGAACCACCTTTCATCAAAAATTAAAAGATGCAGGGGTTGTCTTATGTTCTATTTCAGAGGCTGTTGAAAAGTACCCAGAGCTTATTGAAAAGTATTTAGGCAGTGTGGTCCCAATTGGAGACAACTATTTTGCTACTTTAAACTCCGCTGTTTTTACCGATGGCTCTTTTGTCTATGTTCCAAAAGGAGTGCGCTGTCCTATTGAACTCTCTACTTACTTTCGAATTAATGACAAAGAGTCTGGGCAGTTTGAAAGAACTTTAATTATTGCAGAAGAAGACTCCTATGTCAGTTACCTAGAAGGGTGCACAGCTCCTGCTTTTGACACCAATCAATTGCATGCAGCCGTGGTTGAACTCATCGCCCATCGAAATGCTGAGATTAAATATTCGACTGTGCAAAACTGGTATGCTGGGGACCCTAAAACAGGAAAAGGTGGAATCTATAATTTTGTAACCAAAAGGGGCGTTTGCCAAGGTGATTACGCTAAGATCTCTTGGACTCAAGTAGAAGCCGGAGCAGCCATTACCTGGAAATATCCAAGTTGCATCTTGAAAGGGGACTATTCAGTTGGAGAATTTTATTCGGTGGCTTTAACGAATGGTTATATGCAAGCAGATACGGGCACTAAAATGATCCATGTTGGCAAAAACACCTCTTCAACGATCATCTCAAAAGGAATTTCAGCAGACCATTCTCATAATAGCTACCGCGGTCTTGTCAATATCATGGGCAAAGCAAGTGAGGCGCGCAATTATACTCAATGTGACTCGATGCTTGTTGGGAACCGTTGCTCTGCCAATACTTTTCCTTATATC
>JAYJME010002502.1:0-13584 GCA_036873775.1 Costaria costata | reverse complement strand
CCTCCATGGTGACTCCATGGGGTCACAACGGGGCCTCCATGGTTAGTTCATGGACATGGAAGCATGGTGCCTCCATGCGCCTCCATGGGCTTCCATGGTGTCTCTATGGGACCTCTATGGTGTTTCCTTGGTTCCTCAATGGGGCCACCGTGGAACCTCCGTGGTGCCTCCGTGAGGTCTCCATGGTAACCAATTTCAAGGATAAATATCACAACACGCAGTAACACCAAACAATGTGGATCAACGAACCCGGCCCAGGAGGTGCTATGTCGGCTTCTGCAGTTATCTAATCTGCATATTAATGGAGTGGAGCAGGCCCGGGGTGGGGAGGGGGGGGAGGGTGATGGAGGCGGGGCGGTAGCCGAAGAAGACGGGATTGACGCGAAGAGAAATCGCGACGCGCCCACCAACAGCATGAGTGGGTATCGCTCGTCCGGCGAGGTGTCGGTACCATCTGGAGTTGAAGAGGCCAAGCATTGCGAACCCCCCGAGGCCCCTCCAAAGCAAGAGGAGGAGGGTAAGCCATCCCCGGTATGGAAATGGGCCGTTCAGGTTCGCGCGGCCGCAATGCCGCGGAAGGCACGGCTGCGGCTGTACTTAGAGCAACGCCTGTCGCTGGCATCTCGGGGGCCCTCTTTGGAAGAGGCTAGCGACTGGATGCGAGCGTGGACACCGGAGATGGACAAAGGCCTGTTGGAGCTCCTCGGGGCTGCTGGGACCAAATCGGTGAGTCAATCATACGGGGAAGGTACAATCATGATACAAGCTGTATCCATGCACGTAAAGACGAGAACGGAATTCGCGGCAATTTTGTTTTTAGAAATCAGTTTTAGTTTCAAGCTTAAGTCGTGCGCAGTGTTGACCTCAATGGCCTTCTGGGCAAGCCGTAGTCACACGTATCTTGCCTTCTTCCCCCCGGCATCTGCCTTCAATTTCATCACGCACAGGGCTCGACTGTCCCTCTCCTCGTCGATACTCGTCAAATTTTGCCAACTGCTTTTTTCGC
Source organism: Costaria costata (assembly GCA_036873775.1). Taxonomy (NCBI): domain Eukaryota; class Phaeophyceae; order Laminariales; family Agaraceae; genus Costaria; species Costaria costata. The sequence continues at coordinate 12,578 of JAYJME010002502.1, read as the reverse complement.
ACTTTTGGCGAAGGAAGAATAATCAGAAGAAAGTGCCTTATGTAGTACACCAACCGATATTTGAACCCTAGCGCAACCGCCAGCACGAGTAAAGGTCTGCCGTTAGACCACAGTCAACTCCCATCTCTATAAATGATACGTCCAATCATACCATGCACTTCGCGTGCTGAAGCATGTAATGCTTGTATTAGGAGCTGCGTGCATATCCAGAGTGACCACCATAGCATAACAGTCACTCTCCTAGTGGTAGATATCGAACCCCACGCGCACCAGTACGTAGGAGCGGGCGGTGCTGACCATAAGCCACTGTTGCCCATTCCTGCTGCCTGGTGATTCATTTCCCTAATCCAATCTCAACCTTAATCCAACCTCTACCCCACAGAAGGAGGAGGCAACGTCGGGACGTGTGACGGATACATTGAATCCGTGGTGTTGTAGGCTGACCAGGGCAGAGGCAAACTTCCAGCAACAGCGCCTAGCGGCAGTCCCTGCGGCATCGCTTCACATAAGAGCAGCGCTTCTGCTTCGCCTCAACCACCGGATAGAGGTAAGTGCAGACGTAGCCACGTCCATGGTGCAGAGCCATTCGAGGATCGACTTGGCGATCCGAATATTGTGCAGTTTTGCCGCGTCGTGCCATTGTTGGCAGTCCTACGTTACTTGACACAGTGGTATGCCTCGAATGTGTTGATGAAAGTATTATATGTTGATGAAATGTTTGCACTCAGCAACGTTTGAAAATTGTATCACGGCACCTGTGCTGTTCACGTCCGATGAAACGAGTGACGAAACAAGCAAGCACTGCCGCATATCCAAACAACGATTTACCTCCCTGACGTTGAGATGTCAACCTGTACGTTTTCACCTTGCGCTCTCCCGTTGAGCAGCGCGTGTTACCAGTGATCGACTTCGCCTCCGACCAAGAGGATAGCTTGGGATGGCAGCTACGGGAAATGAACCATTTCATTTTGCCTCATGTCAAGAACGCCGTCTTAGAAGCTGCCCTTGCCGCGACGCAGGTGGGACGCATGCCGCACCGGCTAGCTTCTTCGTTTTTATCACGACTACTCTATACTGTACCTGGTACTACTACCGTACCTTTTAGTTTGGCGATGACTATCCCCGAGAGTAGCCCTCTATAAGTCCGATTGAGGTTCACCCGATTTTGCTGTTCGATAGGAAGACCGTGCCAAGCATGCGTTTTGATACGGCATTTGAGGTACACAAGGGCAGTGAGCAAATATTTATAGTTGCCCACTCAGTGCTACAGGAGCATGACGGATCTATATGCGACTGCAGTGTTTGTGATACAATCGAACCGAGGTCAAGTGGACGATTAAGACCGTGGGAACTCGCATGTACCTTGTATATGAACTGTACATATGCGCAGGGCCCTGGAGACGGTGTCGCAGTGACTCTGGACAACATGAAATCGATGATGTCTCGAGATCGGGGAGAGAAGGACCTGGCATCAAGCCAGTGCGTGTTCGCTCAAGCTTATCGCCAACTGAGTGACACAGACCCGAAGCTGCTGCGTACGGTTTGGGATGGGGAACGCGTATTCCAGGTGAGGCGCCGGCAATGACGCACTTTAGATGTTTGAGATGTTTGCTGCTGCAGTTGGTCGTGTCTGGTTATTTGTAGTCGTGTCGCTCCTCCAATGAATACGTACCAATCAAGTTTATGCTGCTGTGCCACCCTCCTCAGTGTTGTTCGTGCTCCGCCCTTCGTTTGATGGATGTTGTCGCGGCCACATGTTGTAGTCGAGTTCATCGGTGGCAGTCGCTTTCTACCCGACCGCTCACGCTAACCGGTAATAGCCCTGTCTAACCCCATGTACAGCTGATCATGCACAGCATTTCATTGACAGCATGGCATCGCATCGATTCGCGTACATTTTTTACTGCGATGTGCTAGTATGTATGCTGACATTGTTTTTCATTTCGCTTCGCACCAGATCAACTTCGTGGGAGAGGACGGCGTTGATGCGGGAGGCGTGTTTCGAGAAGGCATGTCGCGCATGGTGGAGGATCTGTTTTCGGGCGACTTGGATTTGCTGATACAGTGCCCCAATGGCCGGCACGCCGTTGGCCAGGTAATTGCACGCACGGTGCTCATCGAACGTTGCTATCACTTTTATGGTACCTTAGCCCATGTTCACGACACTTGGTTGTATTTGCAGGGTATTATACGGTAGTAGCTCTACTGTAGTCATTTGAATTGAAATCCTCTCCCACGACGTAAGGTATAAACATGTAACTCTTACGCGAAGTACAAGTTGTCTTTCACTTGAGCGTGCGGCAAGTTCGCACTGTTCGACGTAGTACAAGCACAGCAGCACTAGCCACCGTGCTGTTGTAATTCGGCACTTTTTCCTATACGCGAGGTATGCAATTCCAGCTGCCGGATTCAACAACAGCCAGTCGCAGTTCGATGTTTCCGGTTCATAATTTGTAAACGAGAAGGAGGAGAACGTAATATCATACCCACAGAGTGGTAAAGGTGCTCCCAGCACTGACCCCTTCTGCAACGCAGGATCGTTGTGTCGAATATAGACTACGTGCAGCGACCCCGCTAGTATTAACACATATAGGTGGTGGTGGTTGATGACGAGGTGACATGGTCTCACCGCGGGCCTTTCCCATATTATCGGCATCTCGTGGAGTGACTATTTTGGCGATACCATTGCCTGGAGCACCCTCCCCACCCTCATGACGCACGTTTTTCGCTCAAAACAGACTGAACAGTCTAAACAGTGACAACCAAGTTGATGGTTGATGGTCACCTCTCCCGCCCTATCACCATGTGTTTGTCGCGCTCCGTTCTCTCTCTCTTCTCGCTCTTTCTCTCCCTCTGTCGCGCTTTCTCTCCGTTTATTTGCGTTTGGTGTGTGGTGTGTGGGGGTATCCGACAGAACAACGAGAAGTTTGTGCCCAGCCCGCAGCACTCGTCCCCCTTGGCTCTGTCCATGCTGCGCTTTGTTGGCCGCTTGATGGGGTTGAGCCTTCGAACTCGTCTCTGTCTGCCGTTCCAACTGCCCGGCTTGATCTGGAAGCGGATGCTGGTGAGCCAATGCCGTTTATAATAATGTAGCATTGCCCAACAACACTCAGCTGGTTTCGAGCAATGGCGTGGTTATACACGATACGATTTCGATACAATACGAATACATGTTGTCCATTGCTGTTACTTACGTCGTACGTGTCCACCGGAATAATGGAATAATATTTGTTGACCTCTTGAACTTGCGCTGTGCCATACCGTCGGTCCTACTGTAAAATAATGTTGTGTTGGCATATGGCATACAAGCACATGAGCTCGTCGCTTGTTCGCATTAACGTGCCCGGAACCGTCGCGACGTTTGCTGCTCGCAGGGATTGCGTGTGGGTTTCGAAGACCTACGAATGGTGGACACCATCATCTGCCAATTCATCACAGCCATCGAGAATTGCGAGGAGGACGGGTTGACCTCGGACGACGATTTCAGGGGTAAGAGTTCGCTTCTTACCACCCTGGCCTTGTTTGCAGATTTACATCATTGCCGTCCTTCCCTTGTCTCATTTACCCTAGGCAGGTATTCGACCGCCGGTGCCCTGTAAACAGCGACGTCTCTGAGCTCGTTAAGGAATTATCCATTGTATATGGTACCATAGTACAGTACACTGTATCATACTGGTACGAAGCAGTATACCATACTGTATCAGTGTACGTACCTTGTATTTTTCTGATGGGAGAGGTTTGCCCTCCCGGTCGATGCTGCAACATTGCGTTATATGATAGCTGGTAGGGAGCAAGCGTGCAGACCAGTGTATAAGGTGTGTACAAGTTGCGTACAGGGTGTGACATGGATGGACGTGACCTAACCTGATCTGACAAACAGTGCTACTTTATATCGGCGTGTGCCCTCATCTCCGCGTGTCACAACAGAGATGTACGGCGAACGGCTATTTTTCACTTACACCGGCAGTGATGGTGTGGAGCGAGAGCTTACCCCTGGTGGCGCGGCTCGAAGGGTCACCTTCGAAAATCGCCTGAGTTTCTGCCGCCAGGTGGAGCAAGCGCGGACGCACGAGTTCGACGCGCAGGTGAGCCCGTGACTGGTCGTGGTTTTTGCCGTACAATATTTGACATTTTTTTACAATGAACCTACTGAGCAGGGCTACTGGATTAGCAACGTGAAAGGAGTACACGGTTCAAGGAGCGACGAGCGGCATTGCCATATTCTTAGACAAACACTGTGTTGTTCTTGTCAAACCGTTTATAGTCAAAACACGTTGTAGTGATGTGTATAGGTTCATGCATTGTTCCTTTATTCTTGAAATCGACCCGTTGCATGAGAATGCTAGGGTGACATGTTTCGTGACCACGCGCGGGCCTTATTTTTTTTGTTGTTGTTTGCTGGCTATTTCACTCTCGTACGACGGACCCGAAAGTAGCCTGACGCTGCAAATGATCCTCTGCTGCATGGACTTGCCGCGAAACCAGTTTGTCCATTCCGCCCTTGTTCGGACGTCGTGACCACCGAGTTGCTAATGTTCTCGAATACTAGAACAGTAGTTTACCTTTGAGGAATTCGTGTGTGAAGCCCATCTGTATGTTCGTGCTCGGCGCTTTTTGGACCAGGCGGCGGCAGTGGCGGCGGGATTGTCGGACATCGTACCGATGAAGGTGAGCGATCTTGTTGCCGGTGTTTTTCTCAATATCTGCTCGTGGCATGCTGCGACTTTTAGATGTGCCCTAACAGCTTCTAGTGATAGGCTGGTACACGTTTCGCACGGCCAAGCGGTGAAATCGCAAGCAACTACTACTGTAGGGTAAAGGGTATAGAGGCAGTAGGCGAGAGAGAGGCGGGATATGATATATAAGTTACAAGGTACACGGCTTCGACCTTATCACTCAGGTTCTGCGGCTGTTCACGGCAGCTCAATTGGAGATCGCCGTGGCAGGCGAACCGGAGTTTGACATCGCCTTCTGGAAGGAGCACACGGAGTACAAGGGATACCGATCGGACCATGACACGGTAGAGTTCTTCTGGAAGGTGCGGTACCGTTGAACGGTTGTCATGGTCATCAGTAAATAGTATGATTCGCCGTACAATTCTTTCCGCATGGCCATGGCTGTATTTGGCATCATAGTTTCAGATTTCGCCCGCAACTGTCAGTCTAATACTGTAGGTTAAATACGTATTGAACAAGTACCTGCTGTGTATTTCGTACGATGCCGGACGCTGGGCTTGCTCGTAGTTTCGCCTAGTCTTATAGCTGTTCTGTATATCATCCCGGAGTATCTCTCAATAGCGCATCTAATCGAGATGGCCCTTTTTTACGATTATAAATGACATTTGTATGAGGTATGTCCCTGCCGTATCGGGGTCTGGACGAAAAGGAAAGAGCACCCCCGGGGTTGAGCTTGCGGGGGTGCCACAACAACACAATGATGGCACCCATGGAAGGAAGGGTCTACTAATAGAGTACGGGTAATATGTAGTGGTACGCACCACATGCATTGCTGAAATGCTAAAAGGACTTGTACTGCCAATAGTGAAGATTTATCTCGCGATGTCAGTAAAATCACAGGCCACAAGCAGTTCGTACCGGTATTCATTATTAATATATATTCGGTGGGTATCGTGCGAGAGCACTCATTACAATTTTGGGGTTGACAGTTTATTCGCAGATACTGTGTCTGCTTAAAGTCTAGTTGAAATCGATCTCGTGTCCATGCCATCTTGCATGTGAAGGTGATCGAATCCATGAGCCGAGAAGATCAGAGCGGCTTCGTGCGGTTCGCGTGGGGGCGTTCTCGCCTCCCTCCCAAGGCGTTCTGGAGAGTGAACATGAAGCTGATGAGGAGCAACACGAGCGAAGAGAGCCTCCCGGTGAGTCTCCGTCATCCGCTCCCCCAAGATAATATACAATTCAAAGGGCTTAACGCGTAAGGTCGTGCAAGGAAAAACGTCTGTGCCGGCATAGGGCGGAACACGCGGCACCTCAATGCGCTGCACCGCACTGCAGTATCTCTGGTACAGATGGCTTCAGGAGAGAGAGGAGAGCGACGCGCACCTGTGCAAGACGCGCCAAACCATCGGGATTTGTTTTTCAGCACGGCGCAGGGCGACTTGCAGCTGCAACCAGCGTGCATTGCGCGCTGGAGATATTGACACCGGCCTGAAGCGCGCTCACAAAATTAGATAATTATGAAACTTCCCCCTTTTTTCTTTGCAGGTGAGCCACACGTGCTTTTTCTCCATCGAGCTGCCGCCCTACAGCACCGAGGAGCGCATGCGTCAGGGTCTGCTCACCGCCATACACTTCGGCATGGGAGGAATTCTTATCGCGTAGAATGTACGCACATTAAGTGCAATTGTTAGGCCAGCGCAGAGTGGGCCCGGACGGAGCCAGCTAAAGGGCGGGTTGGCAGGAAGTGCGACGATTTTTCGTTTTTTGTCTTCCAGATGATTCGACTTGGCATTGCTTGTAAGAGGAGTCCATTATACATCACACATGGTCTCGAAGCGCAAGACACGGCCTTGCATATAAGTTATGTGGATGTGGTCGCTTAAAGCATCGGGCGCTAATATCTAGAGCTGTAGATTGTCTATTTCTCCTTTGCCTTGCACACGCATGTGCTTAGCACTGCGACACTACATGCAGCAGCGAAGAATGTGTAGCATTGATTGTATCGCTCGACTAGCTTCCGCCTTGTGGAACGCGGGGTACTCGAACGAAGATTTTTTTCATTTTTGCGCTTCGTACGAGTAGCGATTTCGGAGGAGTTCGCCGGGATTCGGACACAGGGACGCATCGAGCTATAATACTAGGCTTGGTGAATTTTGCTTGCCACCCTCTTCCCATCGTGCATTGATACGAGTATTATATTACAAGGTTCCCCTTCGGGATGTGGTTGGCTCGAAATCCTGGGGGTGTCGCAAGTTGAAAAGGGAGAATGGCGTCCCAATGATATAGCCGCTGGCCAAGAATTAAGATCACAAAAAAACTCTTGAAAACCGAAGACGAAATAATATGGCCACGGGAGAAAGGGGGAAGTAACCAGGCAAGTAACATCGCTATTTTAGTCCATTCCATAGTACGATGCGTCATTTTCGGGCCAAACGAGGCCAAACCTTGAGCGGTCTGACTGGACTGGACAGATTCACCCCCAGGCAAACGCAACACACAGACTAGAGTATCTAACAATGAATGCCGCAGCCCCAGCATCAACCACTAACCACCAGCAGCACACAAAAGCATCAACGCGACCCAGTTCACGTTTTTTCCGCTATTGTTTTCGGTGGTATACGTGTAGACTGAACATTTAAATCCATCTACTCTGTTTGACTTTCGAAGTGTTTTTGCACTACTTTCTATCATTCAAAAGCCATGCATTGATTCCCGTCACGACCCCACCAAAGCGTGCGATGGTCCGTACGTGGGGGGCGCACGAAACACATAATAACTGCACAGATGCACAGAGTACAGGCTTGCGCAACTGCCGGTGGTTTGGAGAGACCAGGCGACAGGTAACAGATACCAAGGCGATCCAATCGTAGACGAAGAACGGTACACTGATGATACAAAGACCGCAGTGTGAACAGAGAAGAACACGACCTGGCGAGGGATATTATACGTCGGGGTCGGCTGCCCTTTTGGTCGAAAAATTATGGTTGGTTGTCACTGGTTTCTGTTCGGAACGTTCGGAATGGCAGTTCCCAACCGATCTCTAACCTAATCCCCAACACCGACCACCACCCCGATCGTCATCCACGCACGTACCAGGTATTAAGTATTAAGGTGCGCGGTTGTCGGGGCCGAAATGACTATCAATGGCTTTGCCGACTAACGCAACGTGTTACCCAAGTTTTACGTTCTTTCGTCGCTGCTGCTGCTCTTGTGTTTTTCACTCGTATCTAAAAAGTACCTGTTTTTGGCTTCCCAGTGACCAGGTGCGCCTGTTTATTATGGCCGCTTCCGTAGTTTAGAGTCCGAAAAATCCCAGAAAAATACATGCCTACATCTATCCTTCAATATGAACACCTAGGGAACAGCACGGTAACGCATATTTTTGGCGCTGCATTGCAGTAAAAATGTTTACGTACGCATGTACAATGTCGCCTACAACGTCACGAGCAGCCCCACCGGTCTCGATTTCCACCTTTTTATTTGCCCTTTTAGGGACAACTAACTGCGCCGCCAGTAAGAATGATTAAATCCTTGGACACGCTCTCGACGTGCTCTCGTAAATATTGTATCATGGTAGGTACTTGGCTAACACAGCAGGATAGCTGATGCAGGACTCGTACGAAGTGAGGCGAAAACAATGGGGTGCCGCTGCCGATAGGCTGACACTCTTAAAAAGTCAGATAGACGGTGGGCCACTACTGGGAGCTTGCGACTTTAGATAAATCTCCTGTTGGTCTCCTTTTTTTATACTTCACGCGGGAACACAACTCTCGACAGGCTTGCAATCGACCACGCTAACGGCTTCTGGTACCACGCAACCCCTGGAGTGGACGCAGCTATTAACATGTATCGTCAAGATTCACAAGGCTATCTGCTTAAACCCCCCGCGCAGTCTCGTCGGGTAAGATCTCTCGAACACGGTTTACTAACACAGTCGTCTCGTCAAGGTTCAACACAAAAAGTTACCGAGCAGTGGAAGTGCTGGATCCTATGCGCGATAACAATGAAGGCAAGCACCGGTGGAGAAGGGAAGAAATATGTGACCCGGCCAGTCAAGAATGCCGCTCAGGGTAAATAAGGTAAAGTCTCGCGCAAGTTGAGCTGGGAAGTAAACGTGATAAAAGAAAAAACGAGAAAAAAATGCCCTCTAAACTAGGCTGCCATGTCATTGCGTTATTGCTATTGCTGCTCTGCCAAGTGCAGCAATGCCACGCATTTATGACGCATGCCCGGCAGACTGCAGGCGTTAATTAATATGTGATGCAGATGTGATGCCAGACGTCATCATGCAGAAGATTTCCGCTTTCGCGCCTGACGGACGTTGATCATCCCGTCCGATTTGTGTGCGAAGCAGTAGGTGGCTTTTCCGTCTGGAAGTCCGTAAAGGCGGCACTTGAGGCAGTTCGTTCCGTTCGGATCCGCGTACGCGCACGTTTTCGACTTGGTGTCCACCATAGCCTCTGTCTTATGCAAAGCACAAAACCTGCGTGTTTTTGTTGCAGGTAAGCGAGGGCATAGGGATGGTAAGGTACGTAGTAAGGAAAGGTAATGTATAGTAAGGTAATGTAAGATAAGGAAGCGGGAGCAGTGCGCGTCAGCCGAAGGCGCACAAGGATCCGAGTCCCCGACACCCCACTACCCCCAGAGCTCAGAATGAAAAACCAACCGGACCGTTATGATCCCAGGAAACAATAGAGGCAAGCTACGTCGCGGTACGAGCTCAAACGAAACTCTACGGGAAACTGAAACATGATTATGGTCCACCGATTCCGCGAACGTGCCAACATACCTGGTACTAATAGTGTGTAACGACGATGCAACCGTTAGTGTGCCCCGGGCAAATAAAGATAGGCTAATCCAATATTGAACTCGCTGTCATCCCAACAAGCGAGAAACTCGGCAGCCCTGGAACAACGGCTACGCTGAACCTTGCGAGTGCTACATGGTACCTGATATTACCGTAAAGCCCGCTAGCTTCGCACAGGGCTTTTGATTCGCAAAGTGGCGTGCGCTAAAAATACGAGAACGAAGTGATTTAATTTACCTTTCGCATGGGGATCGTTTGATATGCACAGCAGTGCGATGCAAAGAAATATAGGATAGGTTTAAAAAAGGATAGCATAGGGGCGCGACGAAGCACAGAACAATGTAGTGGCGATGACGCACAGGGTGCGGTGACACAAGCAACACTTCGCTTGTGGACAGAACGATTGCGCAAGACGGTATTGCTGTGTTTTGCTTGAACTGCTACGCGAGAAAGTAAGGTCAATCCTGTACCGAAGGGCGCCTGAAACGCCACGTGAGGAAATGATATGCGTCGCAATGGCTTCATGTTGCGGCACACATGTCAACAGAGCTCCACTGCTGTCCGGTATGTCTGATACCCTGCTGGTACCTGTATGTTTAGCAGTAGTGCTGCCACGTACAATGCATACGATCATCTTCGTTCACAGTATAATTTGTGTTGTTGACTTCACACTTGGTGCCGATACCAGTCATCAATGAACCCAGCTTTCTCTCATTTGTTTCCATATCGCAATTAGCGGCATTATAGCTTTCCCACGGGAGTATGCCAAGAACAGACATGCATGAAGAAATTGAACCCTTTTTGGGGCTTGAGGTGGTTAAACTATTAATAATGTCCAAAATAAATGACGACAACAACAGCATTGGCCACACCAAGCAAGCAACCCGGGCGGCTGGGGCATAGGGGATTTGTCCGAACTGGAACCCAATGAGCTGGGAGACCCACGTGATGCTTTACACTATTAATTGTCGAACTGATGCGCCCTCTTCCTAGATGGTTGATTGGATCGATCGCACTCGTCGCTTTTGGGTCGCCAGACATGGGCCCCATAGGGCTTATTTCACTTTCCGCACAGGCCTCCTTTGATACGGACAGTTGCGTACCTTCGCACAAGGGTGCGCTAAAAAACAAGAAAAACTTGCTTATAAAAGCGATTGCACCCCCGTGCGAAACTAGCGAGCCTTACGGTAATACTAATGTAGGGCGTTGAATGAAGTGCCAATATATCCGAAACATAACTCCCTCCACATATCATCATCTCATCTCGTTTATACCAAAATGATTAATAAGTCAAACGCAAGTCTCTACTTGAACTCCATATCAGAGACAATCTCGAATCAAGCAAACAAAACCAGTACCGGGTACAGAGTACCGGTACTGGAAAGCGTCAGCAAAGAGATATCATGAAGAAAACCCATAACCGGACGACCAAGCACTGCGCGTAGAGCTGTGGATTGTGAATCGACATTGCCTGCGTTAGGTAGTCTGTGAGTGGCCAGCATAGTTTCCTTGGGAACATTGGATACAAGATACATTATCGCTTCCGCCCGATAAAGCAAAAACGCGAGGGTGTTGGATTGCTCTAGGCAGGCTGCCCATCCGGTAAAATCCATCCAACCAAACAACCAAGACTGCGACTGCCTCGGGTTGAACTATTTAAATGAAGCACCAGTCACGGGGAGCTCGCACCTGGGTCTATCTCCTGAAAACGAATACGTTGGGATCGTCCGGCATCCCTCGTTCTCACACAGTCTATGCCGCACGTTGAGCATGTCTGGCAGTTTGTGATCGGAGCAGAACTTGGCCTTGGTGCGGCTCAGTCCTATGAAGTTGTAGTACGCTTTGCGCTGGCAGTCCTCCGTGTGGCATTTGTATCGGCGAAGGTTTACCACGTCCACCATGGCGGGAGTCCTGCAGGGGTCAAGGGTAGAGTCGCAATAGCACACCAATACATACAAGTACAATACAACAGATGTTGTACTATTATGTAGAGCGTATGCAGTTCCAAACAATACCAGGTATTACAGTACGAGTAGTACAAAAGGCGTCGAGGCCAAATCACGTCTTCCTATGTACTGGTGGTTCACGAACAATATACCCGGTATAATGGAATACTTCGTATAACTGTAAAGCTATTATATCTGTAGGATACGATTCCCGACCGGGCGAGCGGAACAAGGAAGTTCGTTGGGAGTAGTGCTCAACCGTTTCATTTCAACCTATCGGTTGTGCACCCCATGGTCTCTCCACGGACCACCTGAACTTGCTCGCCCGACGTTGGCTCCGCCGTCGCGGATAAATAAGGCGCACTCGACTCACTTGACTCACATGCAACTGAGACGGGCGAAAGACCAAGACCAACAGCAGGACCAACACCGAGGACAAGAGCAAAAGTAAGAGCAAGAGAACAAGAGCAAGTGAAAGACAAACCTGTGGGCGGAGCAAAAAAGAGCTGTTGAGCCTTGCAAGCTGAAGTATGCCCCCCTGGGGCAGCCGTCCTTGTCGCACCGCCGGCGACTCACGTGCACCCAATCCTCCTCTTTGTGGCCAAAGCACGTTCGCGCGCGTTGCCCCTTGACGGCATAGTGCGGCTCCTTCGCGCACTCTCGCCACTGCAAGGTCCGGCGGCAAGTTACGCACGTCCGGAGATTTTCATTTTCGAGGGAATTGAGAACATGTTAATGGTGGGTTCAAAGCTTGGTCATGTCAAAAACGCCAAAACGGCTGCCCCATGGAATCTAGGGTGTTACACCTTCCGCCCGGCTTACTTCATCATTACATGCTGCATTTACAGAATCAGGTATTTGTCCGTGTGCGCTATTAATAGTAAGACAAGCAAGAAACAAAGAAAATGACCCACCCCCAAAGCGCTCGACTCGAAAACTGGTACATACCAGGTACGTTAATAGAGGCACATTCTTGCGAGCAGCGGCCGCCAAAGATGCAGAATGCCACTTAGACTCTTGTCTTGTAGCGACTTCAGAACTTCACAGGAGTTAACTTAATAGCACGAACTCGTAGTAGTAGTAGTAGTAGTAGTAGTAGTAGTAGTAGTAGTAGTAGTAGTAGTAGTAGTAGTAGTAGTAGTAGTA
>JAYJME010002501.1:0-13585 GCA_036873775.1 Costaria costata | reverse complement strand
GGCATAGTAGGGATGCGAGGGTCTATGGTCATACGACTACGGCCGTGCATGATATGAGTACACCCCCCCCCCCTTCCAACAGTCATCCATCAAGTCCAGAACATCCATGAACACGCGTATCCTCTCTTATTGCCTCACCATGTACTAGTAGGTATCTAGGAGAATACTGCCAACCATTTCCATTCACCTCCAGCGCACAGGCTCGAAAAACTAGAACAATGTCGGTTGTATAGCACTGCCCACTTGACCACACAATAGTCATGCGACACCCTGCAATAAAACATAACATCAATCGCCACCAATACGACCCAACAGAAGCACACCCCTTGCCAAGGTATACTCGTCGTTACTCCCCCCCCCTGCCGCCACGTACGGTGCGGGGTGCCCCCGGCTACGCTTCCGCTGTACGTAGGGCCTGTGCTGCTGTTGCACGTTTTCTTCCGGCTTCTGCTACTCCTCACGACCTCCCTGCTATCGTGTACGTATATAGTGCGCCCGGTTTCGCGCGCGGATATACGCGCGACATTTCCCTTCTGGGCTCAGCTTCCACGGGGACAGGTTCGCCCTCCCGTCTCCCGTTACCACCGCCAGCTAATATTGACGGTGACGTTGCAGCATCTCTCCTTTGCTGCACCTGCGGTGGGTCGTGGCCGCTCCCTACCGGGCTACGCACGCGCCTTGAGATCTCGGCTATAAATCTCCAAGGGAGTTGCCGCCACGCCAATCAGTTCGTCGTGAGATATCTTGCATTACTCGTCGGCGTCTGCGCTTACTCGCTTCAGTCCCTCAAGAATAAGGCCCTGTTACAATCCTCCAACTTCGTCACCCATGAGGCTTCGTCAGACAAACATTCTCTGCAGTGTTCGCAGCCCCAGGTGACAGTAGACACACATTGTTCAGGTCTTATCATCGGTATCCCGCAGGGTATGATGAAGCGAGCACGTACAGTAGGTCTCCCGTACCTGGTATCCTATAATACACAAATAAATCCAACCGGCACAAAACGGTCAATGCTAGAGAGTCCATTCGAACATACAGCGTACCGGGTTCAGCACCCCCGGCACTCATCGACGTTGTGGGCGCGTTTTCGCTCTGCGAGCGCCACGACTACACTTCCACCGTCCAAGTTATCCGCGCCGACCGCGAGTAGTTTACTCAGCTATCTATAGGCGTACAGGAGAGTGAAGTAAGACGAGAGACGTCTGTTCCACGTAGTGAGACGCCACGCCACTGGACGCCAATTCCCTAAGGACAAGTCTGTAATAAAAGCTCCAACACGATGTTTAAACAACTTGTCGGTACTATGTACTGCTGCCGTGTCTTTCGCCGTATTTTTCTACCGCCTTACCCTCTTCGGATATATTAGCGTATGTGTACTGTGCTAAACTTCCTCGCCTAATCAATTTCCGTCCGACTTTTCTTTCGAGTCTCGCCCAGCCGGGGTAACAGAACATTGGTGAATTAGTGATACCAGTACCCCTCCCCCCGCGCATTTTTCCTTGGCTTCTGCCAAATACGCCGGTCTTGACTATATCTACCGGGTTCAGCATAACCTCAGTACATTCGCGTACTCACACTGTGAGCACCCCTACTATACTGTCCGGGTCGATCGCTTCCACCGTTGACATACTGCACTGTCTACAGGAGCAGGAGAGCGGGGCGACACGGCTGTGTTACGTGTTGCAAGACGACATCACTCACCTTTGTCCTCATGAGGAAACGTCCGTAAGCCTTCAACATGCTATTCATTCCTATTACGGGGAATATAGGACCTACGGTAAAGACAAAACCTACCAATTATATTATATACTTCCCTGTTCTTACGAAAAACACAAAAATGCTACGCCTGTTTAATGTTTTCGTTGCACACTAAACTGCTCGGCCAAAAATCAAATTTTCATCCATGGTTTACTTAGTTCGCAACTTGCCCGGCAGGGTCCACAGACTCCTGACGGCTGTATAAATACAAATATAAATAGAAGTGTCTTTGCCGCGTTATACGTCTCCTTAGCATCAACCCTACTATTCTACTGCCACCCACTATTAAGTACCCCGCGCCCGGTTGAATACCCCCTAGCGCTCACCGACGCTTCGCCTTGTCGCGTCGATCGCGTCGTGAGTTTCAGTTCTATCCTGCGACTGTCCTGTCCCGGTTGATCGCGTCGACTGCGAGTAGTATATTTCACTGTCTGACAGGCGCAGGCGAGAGTGGGGCGAAGCGAGATGGCCGATTTACGTAGTGCGAGGTGGTGTTACCGCCCCCCCATAAACCTGCTGCGAAAACAACCGTACTGCGTACTCTCCAGCAAGCCCGCCCCCCCCCCCCATTTTGGACTTTATCTACCGGCAGCCGTGACACATGCCGCCTTCAGTTTATCATGCCGTGTCCGTCCTTCTCTCTTCGACGAAACTAAAAAAAAAAAACAGAAGGCACAGCCCTGAGGCGCCACCCAAATATCTAGTATCATGAAAATCGGGTCAGATTTTCCGCCTCAGCGATCGTTCCCTGTCGAAATGTATCACCCCAAAAAATGACGTGTGCTTCTTCACCACCACAACGGGCGTCACATCTTTCCCCTCCCCGGCCTTTTCCCGCCATGATATGATACGATGCCAGTTTTCCTTGCCACCTTCCTACATACGCGCTACCACCGCGGCCCTTTGTCACACCCCCCAGGCAGGGGGGCAGCGCATTCGATGTTGTGCTTCTTGATGGACCACATGCTGCTCGCGGCCCACCCACACCGGAAGCACCGCATCCGCTGATTTTCGAGCCTCTCGTACCTGATACGCGCAGAAGCACCGATCGTAAAGCGCAGCAGGAAAAATACAGCAAGTGTAGTAGAATGGACGCTTGGAGCAAATAAATATCTCGCTCCAGGCTGGTTCAAGTTAAACTGGTGGAAATTTATTCCCCGGCGAAATGTCCACGCCGCCTTTTCGAGTTAGGCCCTGAAGATCTGCACAACACGTCTTCTATGACCTCCTTAAGACCAACTATTTTAGGTGAAAACAAAATGTTAACCCCCCCAACCCCCCCCGCAGGTCAAGTCTCGAAGTATATATACCGCTTCTAGCTGGTTCAAGTTAAATTGTGGAAATTTATTTACCGGCCAAATGTCCACGCCGCCTTTTCGAGTTAGGCCCTGAAGGTCTGCACACGTCTTCTATGACCCCCTTAAGACCAAACAATTTCTGCCTGGGGCCAGGGCACCATGCCTTGTCGACGACATACCTGTTGTTAGTACTGTATCGTTCTTGTTATTAGTATTATTATCACCTCCCGGATAGCTGGAGGGGCCGTTTTTCGTGTACGGTTCCCCGCTCGCTACTTGTCCCGCGCCCCCCAACCCCGCAGGTCAAGTCTCGTGAAGGAAATACGTATAGAACACGTGTGCAAATGTTCAGGGTCTTATCTCTTAAAAGAAAACAGCGCGGACAATTTTTACTTCTGTGCGGAAAAATGTGTAGTTGACGTCGTTTCCTTGTAACTACTTAAAATTTTAGTGTATAATCGAGGTTTTGCGCTATATATTCTTCTGTGCGGAAAAGTGTGCAGTTTACGTCGTTTCCTTGTAACTACTTCAAATTTAGTGTACAGTCGAGGTTTTGCGCGATATTCTACCAGTACCTAATAATAGTGAACATACGCAGGTCAGGTCTTTGTTATTTCGCTCCAAATTTTGTGCAGACACGCCTTGTAGTACTTTGATCAGCTTTTGTTTCTTTTTTCTGTTTGTTCTTCTTCCTGAGGCAACACGTGGCTATTCTTACCATTTAGAAGGCCTGTGGTTGGCCGGGATACGTTTCCGCAGCTAGCACAAGCACCAGCACTATATATGCCCTTAACAAAAAAAAGTGGCCATGTCACGGTCTTCCACTGTTCACGGGGGTCAGCATGACACCAAATGTGAAAAATATTTGGAGTTGATACTGCAAGCGGCATTCATTCGCGGCGAAGAGAATTTCGGGCTTTTTAGCTTGAACCAGATCGTACGAAAGAGGGCGGGGGTAAAGGCAGGGGACGCGGGCGAAAACGTGGAACTTGAACGCCAGGTACATGATAGCCGCTGTACGTGTCAAACGACGTCGTTGGAGCAGTCGACCCATACTCTAACTGGGAAAAGTACACTCAACGCACAAGCAACAAACAACGGACCTATCTGTGTTTTTGTTTCGGGGGCGGAGGGGAGGCCGTTTACAGCTGCGATCGAGCCCTGACTAAGCAACGCGTGTTAAGGGGAGAGGGTCGTTTTTACAGCTGCCATCGGGATGCCTTTTCTTGAGCAGTAGTCGATTGTAATTCGTACAGGTTCCTACCGCTCGCTGTTGTAATTCGTACAGCTTTTTCCCAGCCACTCACATTTCCATGTCAAGGTTGAGGCTTCCCAGCTCCTCCAGCCGCGCCTCAACCCACGAGCAGTCCAGGAAAAAGTCTGATGACACAGCAGCCAACGAGACATGAACGGTAGCATACACGTATATAGATGGGCGGACATGAATTAACCTGTTTACCTCGAAAAACGCGGCATTAAGTTTGTGTCGCGTAGCCGTCAGCTTTCGATAGCTCTCTGGTAATATCCCGCCGACGGCGTGTATGTTGTAAGCCTCGTGGGTAGGCTGGGTAAACACATACCGCACCCCCCCCCCCCCCGAGATGATACGTACGACGACGATACTCAAACCAAGGGCTGCCGTTGTCGATGGCGGGACACACACTACGGAGCAGCGAACACACCGGAGGAAGGAAATTATGCCTCATACACGACGCCACACAGTTTGGGGAGGTTGCGTTGTCTCGAGTGTCTATTTCGGCACGCATGTCCACCAAGTGAAGCCGAATCGCTGTAAAAAAACCTGTAGTGAAGCTGTTCCAGTGCGTGGGGCGCTTCAGCCTCGGGGAATCGAAGTCCTGGCTGATGATGTGCATGTGCAGCGGCTCCAGAGACGGGATAGCGTGATATCCGCACCTGTTCGTAATGGAAAAGACGCGAACCGCCAAGCCATCAGGTGATGCGTCGATTCATCCGAGCACGCTTACCCGCAGCAAGCAGGCAGGAAAAGGGGCAAGTCGACGACTGCCTCTCACCCCGGTAGCCTTGCAGGGGAGCGGGGGTTTTACCTCTGTCCTGGCATAGATGATGCCTTGTGCGTGATTCGAAGCAACACACACACTATAGAAAGGATGATAGCTCCAAACGACGCCGACGCCGAGCGTGGTGGCGGCCGCACTGACCTTCCAGCGCCAAGCAGCGCCACACCTTTCCAGCAAGGCACGAGGCCATTCGGGGGCGTGCCTGAGCTACGCACGGGGCTCGCCTTTGCCCCCCTCTGGCGGGATGACGACCGGCCGGCTACACCACCATCTACTTACTAGTACTTGACACGCGACGGTGCCCTGTACCGACCGCTGGTGTATGCTGCCATGTCATCGCCCGCACACACGAACCTACCGTTCCCCTATAATATGTACTGTAGCTTACTCCTTACTCATCGCAACCGCTTGGGCAACGAGACCGTTTGCTGCGTGCGTGGATGTAGGCTCATCGGGCCGCCACGGCCTCCAAACGAACTAGCCAGCTGGACTGCCAAACTAGCATCACCGATTACGCTGCCTCGTGCAAAATCGATCGTGTCGTGGCGGATATACGTCCTGTACCCTGTTTCTACTCCCGGGGTCCCGGTGTATCTCTCTCTCCCCCTCCCTTTCGCCCCCTCCCTCCGGACCCAAGCCTGGCGACAACCCCGAGCGCGCTCTATAGCCCTAGAGCGGTACACCCCACGAGCTACTTTGGGAGGAAGAAATCCCCAACAATCTGGTACCTGACTGCTTTAGCCCCCTGCTGAGATAACGCTTCCGCTATCACCTTTCCCACGCCGTAAAGGCGGCGCTGGAGCGGAAGGTGTTCCGCTCGAAGGTCGGTCGGTTGCTTCACCGGGGTGCGCTCTTTCGCCAACTCGGGGTCGAAAAATCGAGGTGGGACGAGAAAGGGGAAGGGGGTACGGGGGCGGAAATGGGGGGATTTTAGCATTGCACCCGCGTTTCAGGTTCTCGTCCAGACCCGGACTCACCGAAAAGGTACACTCTGCTGACGTTAGGGTTACCTGGTGTCGTGTAGCGAGGATTGGGTGGACACATCGCATGTACGTGCACAAACAATGTACACAAACGCGCAGGCAGGACTCTTGACTTCCTGTTTTTAGTTTTTGTTTTATTGCGAACAACACAACAGCGACAACACCTTTCTATTACTGACGCGTGCTACAATAGAGGTTGCACTTTTACGCTTTTTTGTTTTTGAATAACGGAGCTCCTTAACCCAAAATCGTCCGAATGTCATTCTTGTTGAGCAAATTGATTTTTTGTAAATTCCTAGCCCATGGGTGCTCCCTTCGGCTTGCCCTTCCAGTTTACTCAAAAACAGTTTTCGGGTGTGATATGGAGCTCCTAAGGTGAAGAGCCTCAGAAAAAAAAGGGTGCATTTCTATCGTAGCTGGTCTACTAGGGAATAGGGGGGGGGGCGTACTCATGTGTTGCTTGCCTTTGACGTTTGACCATGGGCCACGCATCCCTTTCAAGAAGTAGCTACGTTCCTACACCTCCACCTCCACCTCCAACATTTGGGCGCTCATTACGCTTTTCCCAAGTATTATATATAGTTGTTTTGTTTATCTTATCCCCTTCCTGTTTACGGGGCGGGGGGAGTACGTCAAGACACCCCTGAAGCGCGAAAAAACAAAACCCTTGTACGAAGTCCAGCTCGATCTTGTTGGGAAGGAGTGAAGGGCAGGACACACATAAAACACCAAGTGTGCGTGCACTGGAGGACACGAAGCCACAGCTACTCAAAGTGCTCACTCCCAACAGCAACTACAGTTCCCTCTCCTCCCGAGCTAAACAAACAACACATGCATACAGCACGGACATTTCCCCCCAAAACCACGGGGCGGCCGCATGAACAAGAAACACACGGGGACATCCATGCCTTTCATTACCTTAGCGAGGAGAAGCAGATGGTATTGGGCCTTCGGGTAGCGGTCGTAGATAACGACGCACAGCTCGTCCTCGTAGTAGACATCCTTCTGCAACACCGGAGATGGTGGGACGAAAGCCGAAGCAAACCCCCCCCCCGCACGGGGAAGATAAGCGCAAAGGTAGGTTTGTGCTGAAAGCAAGTCAATACGTAACGCAACAAAACTTATCGGAATACGGGGTCGCGCACAACGTGTGCGCGCACGGTGCAAGCAGCAACTGTTTGCCAGTTGACGCGTGCTACGATAGAGGTATATAGCACTTTTTGGCTAAAATATTTTCTGAACGACGGGCCTCCTTAACCCCTTTAGAAGCCGGAAACGGTTTTTGGGGACAAAACAACTTGGAATTAGTGTGGGATACGTTCGGGGCAGCAAAAGGGTTAACCTAAAACTGTCCGGGTTTCGTTCCTGTTTTGCAATATAATTCGTTGTGTACCTATTACAGTAGGCCATGCATGGGATGGTTCATCGGCTTAATTAAGCTCACAATATTTCTCAATGCTGGGTTTTGGATGAGGTACAGAGGGGCCCCCAAAGTGGGGAGCCTTAGAAAAAAAGAGGTGCACCTAGAGATATCGTAGCATGTGTCGTTTATATGCTGCGGTTCGAGCATCGCAGAGTCATTGCTGCGGGGTATCGTCGGTTTTGGGGTCGAATAAAAAATTGGCGAGCACCTTTTAGTTTCCAGGGTTCAAATACCGGTCTGCGACCGATGGCGAGAGTCACAGCGGCTTCCGGAGGGCAGCGGCGCCCTCTGAGAGATGCGTCGCGCCCTTCCATCAGAGACCAGAGGCGAATAGGTAGCGCACGCTCTTGCAAGTCCAGCTGTAAAAGAGATGCAATACCGGTTCGAACAGATGGCGATCCCAAGGTACAAACCCGCTCTTAAATTATAAAATACCGATATGCGTACGAAGCCATCAACAAGAAAAACCAAACAACATACCGAACCACAGAAGACGACCGGAATGACAGCAATCAGCAATCAATATATTCAACGTACGCATGAAACGCTGAATGCTTTCACACTTTCCCCACGTCCTGCGAACTCGACGTTCCCACCGAGCAGGCGGGGGCACACGACAGTCGGCACCCACGTCCTAGCCCGGAGCAAACCCAAACACTTCGCCTACGAAGAAAACACGCCGAGCCTATCACAGACCACACAACTCTGCTAACCCGACATAACCGCCGCGGTGGGAGAGTTTTTACGCGCAGCCGTTCACACCCTTGGTTACCTGCTTCTCTGCCCCCCTGGGCTCTTCCAGGTACTTCCACAGGCAATCCTTCCAGTCGGAGGGACGCCTGCTGCCGCCACCGGTGCCCCGTCCCCCGTCCTTACCTCGGCCCCTTCCCCAGCCCTCGCCGCCGCTCCTCGAGCCGCCTCCCCTCCAACGAGATTCGCCTCCGCCCCTCCAACGAGGTTCGTCTCCGCCCCCCCAACGTGGTTCGCCTCCGCCCCCCCAACGAGGTTCGCCTCCGCCCCCCCAACGAGGTTCGCCTCCGCCCCTCCAACGAGTTTCGCCTCCACCCGCCCCACCCCTGTCACGAGACGTAGTCACCCTGGCGGGCGTCTGCCGCGCAAACTTGTGCTCAGCGAAGCGGTTGCCGGGGGCGTCCACGTTCTTCACCATCGTGGCGGTGGCGGCGGCGGCGGCGGTCGACCGAGGGGGCTCTTGCTGCCGGGTGCGCTGCGATCTTCCAGAGGGAGGGGTAATGAAACCGCAAATGTCGGATTCTACGATAGCCCCCCCCCCAAGACCAGCGATTTTCTTTAACGAACGTTAAACGGCTGCTCTGCTCGGCACGAAGAAGGATGCTCGTAAACATGTACCTTCAAGTATTGTCGTGTTCTCAAAGGACTATCGAACGATGATTTCGGGGTGACAATAGGCACCGTATTTCAGGAGATGCGGCCGGGAGCTGGTTTCAAAACCGGCGATTTCGACAAATAAAATGTTGGGGGAGGCTATCGTAGAACGACTCAAACGTTGAGGTTAGTGGGGGTACGGCTAGGACTATCGTCAGGATGCAATAACCACGGCGTGTGAACGGTAATTTCACGCGAAGAAAATAGCAAAAGACCACGTGTACTAAGGGGTGTACAGAATCTCCCTGTTTTGAATGTGGGGTGTCGTGGGCATCGGAGACGCTTCGTTTTGGTTTTACTCTCTACACCGCTGAAAGTCCGCCCTTTGAGTCTGGCGGGAAGGTATGCTCAGATGATGCACGACTAAAAAAACGCTTGCATTTCTCAGCACAAACCACGCCTCGTCCAACCCCTGACTTACGGGATTGTCACGGCCCAACAAGCGGAAATGTTTGTACAAAGCGCTACGAACGGTTCACAATGTAGTTTTGCCACTTTGCGCTGCACGAGCTCGCCGTGTGCCGTCGTTACCCGTTCAGCAGATGACACCCGTCGTACCCTCAAATCAAAACAAATGGTTGATGCATAGAGCGTCGAGAGCTTAGCTAAGGGACAAGAAAAGTTGGGTTTCAAAGACAGGATGGCATATATGACAATCAATCGGGGTGCCACAGGTATCGAAACTCGCAAATCATACGTGTCATATTTAGGTGGAAATATCCTAACCGCTCGTTCGGTTCGGTTTACTTCGGAGAAAGACCAGTACCTCATCGAGATGCGCTTTGGGTCCTACACATAGTGTCACGATACATTCGCTGCTCTATCGAAAGCCAAGAAAAACCGTGCTGACCGCGACCGCAAACCCCGCAACTCTGTTTCCGCTGTTTACATTTTCAATGAGTCTTCATTCAGTACGTACAAAGAAAGCAAACATAATACTGTAAAAAAGTGACGAAAAAATGACGACAACGGCCCGCCACGAAACATACGCCAGTACCGGTTTATCCCACTGCACTCCCCCACTTCCCGCCTCTTGCTGGTAATAGGAGAGAGAGGGATCGGGGAGAGGGCGGGGCGGAGGTTAGAAAAGAGAGAGGTGTAGCTGTCGAGGTAGAAGGAATTGCATCGAGCTGAGACTAATTGGAACGATTTCAGAATGCGGATGACCAAAAATGTCACCTTAATCCCTTTAGAACCGGAAACGTTTTTTGGGGCCAAAACTACATTGAAATAGTGTGGGATACTTTTTGGGGTACTACAAGGGCTAAAGGCCTATTTCTCGCCCGAACCTCGAAACAGAAGGTACCGACCCCGGGAAGAGGCGAAGTGAGCCTCATAAAACAACTGGTGCACCTCTATCGTAGCATATCTCGTCGGTACGTTCAGTTTCGAGTCTACCGCCCTGCGCAATAATCAAGCGTCTTACCACAATCTAACCGAAACTAAACCTATCGAGTGAGTCAGTGGATTGTTAACGTGCGCTGTGCCGCTGCTTCCTGTGCTGTTAATATCCATCAAGACATGTCCAACAACACCGAGCGGAAATTTATCCCTATCCTTATACGTCGATCGTTCGGTGCTTGTTCCAGTACCCCCCACAAACCATGTTGCTGGAACGCCTTCATATTATAGGCTCCAACCTTTAAACTTTGGCTATTCGTATTGTGTACCGCCGTCGTCATGGATGCAGGCCAACGTATGTAAAGTCCAGATGACGCGGTCCTGAGACGCCACCACGCAAAAAAATACTAAACTATAAGCGATGCACATCCCGCCTCGTGTATGTATATCGTATTTTGTCGGAGTTTCTCTCCCCAACACGACACGCGCTTCTTTATCGCCACCACCACCACCACGAGGTACCGATCCTTCCGTTCCCCCGCCTCTCCGACTATACTACCCTGCACGGCATGATCCCGCCGTTCTTACGTGCTCTTGCCGCGGCTCTCTGTTGCACTCCCAGGCAGGGGTGCAGCACATTCGAGGTTGTGTTTCTTGAGGGACTCGATGCTCGCTGCCCACCCGCACCGAAAGCATTGGACCGGCTGATATAGCAGTCTCGTGTACCTGGCGTGCAGATAAAAGCGAGGGCACAAGGCGAAAGCTGACGCAAAACAAAGGAAACAGTAGAGTGTAAGCTTGAAACCACAACCCCACGGCGAGAGTAGGCGGTGGCAAACGCAAACACACGAGGGGCAGGGAAAGCGTTTCACATGACAGCAGTAGCCCGATCCACGGTGATATCTGCTGCATATTTAGCAAAACGACGGCGCTGCAGGAGCTGTCGGGTTGTTTTGTTTTGTTTTGTTTTGTTTGGGGGGGGGGCGTCCACAGCTTCAGCCGTGTACTCTGATGAACAATTGGTTGTTTCCGCTTGTAAGTTATTATCCAAGTATCTACCGTTTGCTGCCACCCCGCAACGTTGCCTGGACTCTCACTTGTCCTTGTCGATCACGAGCCTTCCCCGCTCCTGCACCTGCGTCTCAACCCAGGAGCAATCTAGGAAAAAATCTGACGGCACAGCCAGCGTGGAATGGACGGCGACGGCAACACAACAACACGTAAAGGGGCGTTTATCAACGGAACTGCCCCGAAACAAACAAACAAACAAACATTCAAACATTCAAACAATCAAACAATCAAATAAACAAACGAACAAACAAACAAACGATAGACACGCGGACGCATGCTACGACAATAATACTGTAGCGGTGTTGTTCCGTCATGTTTTCTGAGACTCTTAATTTGAGGAGCTCCATGTCTCCCCTCCCCTCTCCAAACAAAACGGGATTTTTCACGAAAGGTGTATTCTTAACCCGACGAGAAATCATCATGACCAGGGCAAACAAAAAAAACGAAAACATTTGTAAAACCAAACGATATTGGGTAAGCTCCGCAGCCGAGAAACTTTATGACCCCAGGGGTAAAAAAAACGTGAATGCTGTATATAAAACCGAACGATGTTAATTGGGTACCGATAATTCCTCAGTTGAGACTTCCCTTCAGTTTCCAGTGACAGTTTGGCCAATCAGCAGTAAGTGCTACCCCTATCTATCGTATGATAGGGGATCAGCATCACGTGGCCGATATCCTTCTAGAACCGCCCCGTCCGCCTCGGGGCGTGGACAACAAGTTCGTGGGCCCGAGTAAACACAACGTTCCTCAACCTGTCCCGGAGACGAAGCGCAAAACGAGGAAACCCACTCCAGGAACGGGCGTTCCTGATAGTGAGTGATAAAACTACATCTTGCTTTTGGCAGTGTGGTGAATCGCTCGCCGAGGGAAAATCCAACCACCTCCCGGCGCCGCGTCGGAGCGCCACGTAACGCCAAGGCTCTGCACAATCAGTCACGGTTTGCGGAGGCTGCGCTGCCTCTCTGCTGTTAAGCGTCCGCACGAATGCCTCCCGAGATGATGCAAATAGCTTCTAAACCTGTCGTGCAACCGTTCCAGTGCGATTTGTTGAACAGATCCGGAGAGTCGAAGTCCTGGCTGACGATGTGCACGTGCAGCGGCTCCGCCGACGGGATAGCGTGATAGCCGCACCTAATCGGCGTCGTGTGGAGAGTGCGAACGGTCAAACTGTCAGGAGGTGTGTCCGTGCACCCAGGCACGCTTGTCGCATGAAGCAAAGCTAACAAGAAGCAGGACCGAACAAATGAGCAAACCAAATTCTTTACGGTGGCATTGCCGGCGAGGTGGGGCTTAGTGCGGTTCTGGCGCACATGATGTCTTGCGTGTGAGTCGACACAAAGTTTGCGTTAGATTTAAACGTTTTTTGTTTGTTAAATTGAACATAGATCATGGCAAGCACGGGCACCAAACGCTCCGTTCTAACCAGCGCCGCTCCTTTCTAAAGAGGCAGGGTTACGTTCAACGGTGTTCCTGCTCTTCTCACGGGGCAGGGCTCCTCTCGCTCCCCCAGGGCGGACATCAACCGCAACACCGCCTAGTACGCATTAAACCCAGTGACACGACGACGCCTTGAAAATACCTCTGGTGCATGCCGCCATGCAGTCGTCTGTGCATATGCACGTACAGTGCGCCGAAGGGACCAACCTTACATGCCACGACACTACTACGCGGGACCATGGTTAATAGGACCTACTGTAGACACAATAGGACCTACTGTAGACACAATAGGACCTGCTGTAGACACAATAGGACCTACTGTTGACACCAAAACCTACATATTTCCCTGTTTTTGCTAACAATATTTGGTCGATAGTTAATAGGACCTACTGTAGACACAATAGAACCTACGGTAGACGCCAAAACTTACATATTTCCCTATTTTTGCTAACAATATTTTGGTCCTATTTACTATGGTCTAGTCCCCCGTAAATACATTATCTAGATATTTCAGGGCATATATTTTCCTGATCTTTATGATCTAGCTCACATGTTGCCGGGGGGGGGGAGCCGCATAATCTGCATGATCTATGCAGGACATGTTGCTTGGGTTGGATCTGTACGATACAGATCCTGCGCAGCATCTCATAACAGAAGGTTTTATTATGTAGATGATCTAGATCATGGCCTGTCCCACATGTGGAAGGGTTGTAACTGTAAAGAGGTCAAGGATTGAACCAAAGAAGTCGCCACAGCTACTGCTGATGTGACGTTAATTCCATCATCGCCCCCTCTCTATTAGGAGTACGAACGGTGCTCCGTCTTGAA
>JAYJME010002500.1:0-13586 GCA_036873775.1 Costaria costata | reverse complement strand
GTACCCTGGTTGTCCAGCTCACGCAATGACTGGCGTGTTTTAGAGCGTCGTTGCCAACCGACGCCAACTCAACCTATATATAATACTTAGGAAGGGGGAGGCGGAGGGGCGGACTCATTTGTTGCTTGCCTTAGCCATTTGACCATTGATCACGCATCCCTTTCGAGACGGAGCACCGTTTGTACTCCTGACAGAGACACCTCCAACAGTTGGGCGCTCATTACGTTGTTTCCATATAATACATAGAAATTGTTTGCTCGTCCTATCCCCTTCCTGTTTCGCCGCCTGTGGCCACCATCTGTCTCCTCAGACAGCGATCTTTTTCTCACTACACTATCTAGTGCATCAAACGTCTCCGTGTCACATTCGCCAATCTTCCTCGTCTCCTCTTCTAACACATCCCGTTCCTCGTTGTACATCTCACATTCTGCGACTATGTGCACTCTACTCTCTATTGCTCTGCCACAGGGGGGGGGCCCTCTTTGATTTCCTCCTGAAGACTACTTTTACGGGGGGCCATAGTTAATAGGACCTACTGTAGACACAGTAGGACCTACTGTGGACACCAAAACCTATATATTTCCCTACTTTTGCTAACAATATGTATTCCTATCAACTATGTACCCCCGTAATAGGGTCAGTGATTTCGCTACCTCCCTTTGAAAGGGGACACTGCTGTATTTCATTGCGTGTGGCTCTTACGGAGAAACCAAAACTCAGACAAGCGGAATACTGCAAACAGGTGGGGCGGTAATGCTTACGAGAGGCACTGATCGGGCTAAAACCGATAGCGACCTTAACCCTTTTCACTAGCCCAAAGAGTATCCCACACTACTTGCAAGTATATTTTGTCCTCCAAAACCCGTTTCCGGCTCAAAAGGGATTAAGGTGCCCCCCCCCCCCATCCTCAATATGGTTGGGATGTTACTCTAACTGATTATGGATCGGCTTTGGGAGTTCCTTAGGCCACGAGAGGATTCATCGGGTTTGGGAGTTCCTTTTTTCCTCGAAGGAGACATGGAGTTGCACAAACTGAGGAGCACAAGACACGCCTAGGGTTGGATGCCTCGTATACTCACCACGGTGTCCCCACCACCCTCCTGTAGACGTCGCTCGGAGGGGCTCGCGGCTGCTGTTACGACGGTGCTTCCGGATGCTGTCCCGCTGGCACTGATGGGTCCGACGTCAAACACGGTAAGCACGCACGAAATGGTAGTTTGGGCGGCTGGTCCGACGTATGTTTTAAACGTAGTCAGGTACTCTTTCGCATGAGTCCCAAGCAGGCAAATACAGGGAATTCTCGAACATGTGATCTTGGCCGCCAACTGCCTTTGGCGCTCATTCAGCCCTTGGCTGTTGGGAGCCATGGTTTGTCCCTTCTAGAATTGATTTCCAAGCGGCTATCGTCGGGAGGTATAAAAAACCTGGACGCGTGCTACGATAGAGGTAGCACATTTTGACATTTTTGTTTCTGAATAACGGGGCCCCTTAAACCCAAATCATCCGAATGCCATATCTGTGTAGCAACATTATTTGTTTTTAAGCGTAGTCCAGGGGTTTGCTCATGGCTCTGCCCCTTCCAGATTACTTTAAATCAGTTTTCGGGTGTGATACGGAGCTCCTAAAGTGAAGAGCCCCAGCAAAAAAAACATCATGGAACAACACCTCTATCGTAGCATGGGTCACTGGTTTGCTTCAAGGACTACAGTATATATACACATGTTGACGGCGCTCTACCATACGATCGTCCGATTTCGGCGATGTATAGTCTTGACACATTCCACGATAGAGGTGCACCATATATGTTCTGAGACTCTTTAGTGCGTCACCCACAAACAGATGCAAACCCCGCTTAAAAAACCCGTAACCTAGCGCACATATAGATTGTTTTACTGCGAAACAAGAATGACACCGACCGACCAATTTGGGTTGAGGGGGCCCTATCATTCAGAAAACATGAACCCCATGAAATGCAACCCTGCAACCTCTCTATCTGTAGCACGCGTCTATTGGAATGCTCAAGCAGGTACTGGGTTGCACCAGGGTGTCTCGGACGATCGCAGTCCAGCTCAAAGATTTCCTTCGTTCATAGCAGAATCATCCCACAACGACTGCCCGGCCGAGGCCAGGAAACACATACGGGAGGAACTTGTTTTCTATCCGACGTTGGGACACGTTTGCACCCGTCTATCGCCTGTTTTCCGTACGTGCGGTGGCGCTGCAACTGGTCGAGATACCAAAGGTGCTGCCAGGGTATGTTGTGCAACAGATGACGCCTTACAGCCTTTGCAGCTAAATATACTACGCATCAACGGAGCCCACCTGTCGCTGAACCCGAGCGTGATAATACGTTGAGAATAATCGCGTTGTTTTCCCGGAGAAAGGGCGAAATCACTGTCCTCTCAGCAGGCTAATTTCTTGTCCGTACTGTGTTTGCTTGTTAGCGACTGATCCAACCCAACGCCGCTATACCACTGCCGCTGAGCCTCGACTTTGCTACCGTGGCAGTCAACCATCGGAGATGTCAATCTGTTTTCACCCTCGTGTGTGGCATGGCAATCCCATCGTAAACGTTGAGAACAGATAGAACGCTAGCTTTCAAACACCTGACACGTCGATTGGAATGATAGGCAAACAACGTTTTCGGTATCACAATGGTATGTTGGTCGACCTGTGCGTGCCGGCACCGATCGGCAGCGTCATTGGCACCGGCAAAGTAAAAATCGCGAACACGCCGCACCTGGACGCGGAAGCTCCGTCCACAGCAGCGCCCTCGGGAATGAGCACGTCCTCAGACTCCTCAAACTCGATGAGAGTCTATGTAGTGTAAAATTTTACATGTGCGAGACACCACGTATAAGGGTGGCGCGGAAACGATGATGGGCCGGTGTTAACGGAAACCCCCAAGTGGGAACAGTATTATCGCGTCATTGAACGCCCCCCCCCCCATCGCATCGCTCCCTCCTCAAAGAACACTGACAACACATATCAATACGTCACTGTAATGGGCCAGGTTGCGTCTGCGGTTTTCCGTCGTCGGCGTCGTCGGAAAATATATAGGTATCGCCCGCTGCAAGACCGCAACCTTGTAACAGTAGCGCCCTTTGAAAAGCGTAACTGTTTTCTGATTGTGATGGAGCTGCCTGGTCGTCGCTGAAGCCTTTGTACAGCTCGTGGATTTAGCAGATCATTGGCATCGTTTTATATGTGGCGAGACCAAACATTTCAGCGAGCGCGTGAACCCTACGGTACTGGTTGATGTTCGACGCATTTAACCTGTGAAAGGCGAGCACGAATCCGATCCGCATATTCTAGATAACTACGTCGAGGGTTGCACAACAACAAACCGAAAAAAAACCACGGCAGTCCTCAAGTTGTCCGAATGACAAACACACCAGGAGCGTCGTGGTCACAGGACGATGAAGAATACATCGTTACTGACATGCTTACCCATCTAATTTCAAGTACATTTGGTTCTGGATAACCCCCATGTGTCTAGAAGAAAAACAGTTTGTGTCGCGACGCCCTCTCGTTTTTGTGCCCCCTCTTGGGCAGCCTGCGTAAGGAGTTATTTTTTAATTGTAGCCCCAATGCAACAATGCGTCTACCCTCAAATGTGTAGAAGAAAACCAGTTTGTGTCGCGACGCCCTCTCGTTTTTCTGCCCCCTCTTGGGCAGCCTACGTAAGGAGTTATTTTTATATTGTAGCTCCAATGCAACAATACGTCAACCCTCTATTCGACTCAATGGTATACACACGTTGTCGTTCTCTGTCAAACGCTATTTTTGCAACCGAATGTCTGAGTCAAAACTCATAGCACGAGTATGTCGCCCTCTGTCGCAGAAACCGCTGCCGTGGAGAGGCGAGAATGTTGCCCACTCAGAAGACACCCACACAGACTCACCTCAACCAGACACGTGAACGTGCCAATCGCGTCGCAAGGAACGGTCTTGATCAGAGTGGTTGTTCCATCAATATTTCGCTTCGTAACCTTGAGCAGGAACGTCTGCACAGGCATAGTAACATTGTCACGGACGTACAGAAGACAGCTCTTAAAGAGACGCCGAAGGAAACGTTTAGCTTCCATGTTTTGTTTTGAGCTCGTTGCATGCGACCTAGGCTTGTCGGAGAGCGCTCCTTAACGTCGGATGAAGCTGAATAGGCAGGTTATATTTAGGGGATAACATCTTATTTCAAATAATTTGCAGAGACGTATCCACAGTAAAGGGGTAGTGGCTCAGTTTCCGACCTCTCCTCACATAACGGTAACGGTGTCCACTTTAGAAGTTTAGGCAAAACAGTTTCTGAACGGCGGAGCTCCTTAACCTAAAATCGTCCGGATTCCATTCCTGTTGTTGCAATATCATTCGTGGTGTACTTAGGGCCATGGGATGGTTCATCGGGTTGAGCTCAAAACAATGTTAAACTCTGGGCTTTGGGTGAGGTACAGAGCCGCCCACGTGGGGTACCTTGGAAAAAAGAAGGCATGGAACAACACCCCTATCGTAGCATGAGTCTTTATGTCACTCGAAAGACCACGTCGAAGACACATTGCTTTTTTTTGCGACCCGGCCAACATTTCTCTGCGCTAGCCCTAACAACGAAAAACGTATGCTCGTTTTAATAAAGTCCCACTAACCGGCAGTTAACTCACCGAAGGAGCTCAAGCGGTCAACGCATGTTGAGCCGAAAATACGGCACCCTTATCGTGTCTGCGAAAGGGAGCAAAAAATGCGGAGTCCGACTATCGAGGCATGCTACGATAGAGGTTGCACTTTTTGGCTTTTTTGTTTCTGAATAACGGGGCTCCTTAACCCGAAATCGTCCGAATGTCATTCTTGGTTAGCAATATGATTTTTTTTCGTGCCTAGTCCATGGGTTTGCTCATCGGACTGCCCTTCCAGTTCACTCAATTTGTTTTCGGGTGTGATATGGAGCTCCTAAAGGGAAGAGCCGCAGAAAACAAATGGTGCACCTCTATCGTAGCATGGGCTGAAGGATCCTGGTATTACATTTAAGAGGGGCAATGGAATTGAGCTGGTTGCGTATGCAGACGCCAACTATGCCAGCAAAGCCACTATTAATAATAGGAAGTCGATTTCCGGGGGAGTTGTGATGTGCGCGGGGGCATGCGCGTGCTGTTTTTCAAGGATTCAGAAGTGCGTGACACTTTCGACCACCGAAGCTGAGCACGTAGCACTGGCGGACACTATTAAGAATGCTACGCTTTTGCGGTACGTGTGGAGTTTTATCGTCCTGGTTTTGGTGCGAGGCGCGTCATGGTTTTCGAGGATAATGAGGGGGCAAGGGCGTTGGCGCAAAGCCTACTATCCACGTCGAATTCGAAGCACATCGACGTGCGACATTGTTTTAGAGAACTTGTCTTCCGGAGGGAGTTTGCAATTACCCATGAGGCGTCCGAGAAGCAGCAGGCAGGCCTCTTGACGAAGCCACTGTCAAACGAGGCTTTTTTTACGTTTCACAGGGATGTTTTGACAGGAGGATTTATGTCTTGATTTCGGAGTCGCGGAATCTGGATTTTCGATTTTTGGGGTATGGATTTTGTGCTTTCCATTTTTTTAAAATTTAAATCAGGCTTTGCATTTTCGATTTTGAATTGTGGATTTTGGACTTTCTGTTTTGTTTGAATTTCGGATTTCGCGTTGTGGATTTTGAGTGTTGGTTTTGATTCATTTTCCTGGATTGTAGTTACGGACTTTTAGAGTGATCTTCAAAAGTTGCACTGCAATCTTTATTTCGGTCACAACGGTGCAGGTAGCATATTATCGTTAGTTTTCGCATTGGCATATGTTTTTTGGGTAAATGACACCTGGTACTAACGCAGTATCGATTATAAATCAGTGAGGATGTTCATTGTGCTTATGATAGGATACTGGCTGGACGACTGTTGAATATATTAGGGAACTCCAACAGTCGGTTGGGTTTATGGTGGTGGGAAACACATGATGGGAAATCGCTTTTGGCGGGATTTTGGTCGGTAATTCGCCGCCTGTTCTTGCCTCGTGGTGGCTTGCCTTCCCACTCGAGAGGAGCGATAATATATACCTGGTACTTGGTTTGTGTGGATATCTCCCTGTACCTGAGCGCGTCAGCAGTGTCACACATCATAAGCCCTGTCAACGCTTCAGAGGCTAACGAATGGAACCTTGTCCAAGTTGTTGGCTCAGCGGCAGCGACGTGGTACTGTTAAACTGCAATAGGGGATTTCCTGTCTCGAGGATGGAGCGTGCCACCGATTTCATTGCCTAGACAGAAGACAAGAGGTTGCACCTCAGCCTGGGCACGATCATGGCGGATACACGAACTGGAACATGGCGGTCAGCCTGGTCGATGATGTATCCCCGCATAGTGCCGGTTGTCGTCGCGAATAACTTTTTCGTTCCCGGCGGTCACGATGGTCTTCGGCTCCTTCAGCTTCTTGCGATCCCTAATGCTGCGCCTGAGTTAACCAGTCAGTCGTCTACCAAATGGTCCAACGCACCATGGTCCACCAGCATCGTAAATCTGTCGTCGTTGGGGCGCAAGCAATTACCACCGCTGCCATCCACCACTCGTGCGAATCCCTTGTCGAAGTGGTCATCAAAATTTGGGGCCGGCTGCTCGTTGTCGTTGACGGGACGGGAGCTAGCACCCAGCACAGCGTAGGCGACGTGAGCGCCGTCGTTCTGCGACGGGCTTGGACCCCATGCTCGTAACAGTCCGAGTCGTCATGAGAGGTGGTCTTGTGTACAGAGCGCTACTTCCGCCCAGCTGCGCCCTAGGAGGAGGTTTTGTTTTCCCATCAGTTACGAGCGTATTGCCCGTCCTTCACGCAGTAACGGTAGGTCGATGTCTCCGCTGCCATGACTACAGCATGCCGCGTCCAGCGGTCTCTCCCTTCACCCCGCAGTTGCGCGTCATGCCGTTAAGGAAGAGGTGTCTCGTTGTGCTCTGCATCTGGTGGATGTCGGGCGTGGGGTCCCTGTAGATAGTGAGATTCATGTCCATGTTGTCTGCAGTGAACCTCGTCAGTGATTGGAACTTATCCACCCCAGTACAGTCAGTAAATCAGCACTATGAAGGCACTACTGAAGCAACACACCTTGTTACAGAGCTAACAACAGAACAGCGTGGTATGCTTCATGAGACCAACACTTAGGCCGTGTACTGTAGCTAGGGCAGTACAGTACCGGGGGCAACTCAGTTTAATCCTGTTGCCACTTTATAGCACCGTCGTGTGCTCTAGGTATTGTAGTAAGCTGTAACATCCTTAAGAGTAAAAGGCTCGACAGCCTCAGCCTTACCTACTTTTATACACGTATTAAAAATACGACAGCTGCTGTGAGTTCGACCAGTTAAGTGGTTGCTACCCATCTTTGTAAGCTGCCTGATACTTCGAACTCACCTATTTTGTTTAAGAAACTAGAAAATACGTCAGTTGTGAGTTCTCCCGATCGGTCGATTGGTTGATACTCAACTTTGCAAGCTGCGTACTCCGATCGCGTGTTTCCTACGTTCCTCGCTGAGAAATACTGGTCTGTGGCTCCCCTGGATGCTACCAGGGTCAACGAGCGGATAATACTTGCAGGCACGATGTCCAATATACATACCGTATCGACCAATAACGTTTCGTGCACATGACACAGCAGTCGCACACGCGGGGCATTCTTACAGTAGGTACTCCATAAATCCCTGTCAATGTTGCAGCAGGTTACAGCAGCAGAGGTCCATCCCAGGCTTGATGCTTGGGTTAACACCGCTGTTAGACTTGGCGTAGCACGCGTTTGGTGAATATCGTACATGCTGTAAAACATTAGCCGTATTTCGTATACAATCAGCTCGTAGAAAGTGGCGGTTTCATTATTGGAAAGTGGCGGTTTGCTCTTTTTGGGAAAGCCTTACTGACACCCGGGGTTTTATGTACAGTAACCCGACGACGTCATCGCAGATACATTTTTCTCTTTTTTATTCTTGGAGTTTTGCGAGGTGCATCCATCGCACCACCCCCCATCGATCACTCTCTTCACCTGCTCCTCTTCACGAGCAACAACGTGATAAATAACACTACTCCAGTAAAATGCCTTCGTCAGAGCAGAGCTCACAGCATATACAAACTAGCCTAACAGCGGCTCAGGCAGTTGGGCTCTCTGGCATCGTACATCAGCCACAAGGCAATTCACATCAACGGGCCATTCGAGTCGATAGATAACTGCACAACTACCACACGACAACTTCCGGCCTCGCGACTAGTCAAAGAACATCTACCGGAGCTACACTCGCCCGAATCTAGGGTTGAAACGACCGCTCGTCGCTAATCCTTGTACGGAGACAGTTCCAGCAGCGCCGTTAAACGAGTACGAGCTCTGGGATCGAGACCGCTGTTTGTCACTTCAACCTCGACGGAACTAGCTACAATAAGTGAATAGACGCCTAGAAATCCTACATAGATAGGCCACGCGGCCGTAACTACTTGAAGCGACCTCCACCCTGCCGTGTCAAGAGGTTTCAATACGATATTATACGACCATAAGGTTACTCCTCTTCATGAGGATTCTATAGTATCAGTGCGCAGAATGGTTATTGAAACTCGTCCTGTTGACCCTGGCAGTATCCAGGGGAGTCGCCGACCTATATTGTATACTAGAGGATAAAAGGCCCTCCCTCCCCCATGGCGGTAGCGGCCATATTGAAGCATGTAGAATATGAAGATAATATCTAGGAGTTATGTCAGTGGAGGCTTGTATTTAATAGGAAAACGAATAGGATGGACACTAATTGTGGAGAAAGATTCGGAGACGGGGGCGAAAAGGGTAGAAACGGCAGAGGTTCAAACAATGCAGGTCCCTTTATGGGAAATACATTTTTTCACTTTAATGCTTTGGGATATAGGTAAACCTTGTGCAATGTCGACAAAACATACCTGTTAGCAATATTCATCTCGCGAAAACGATTATATTCATATGCTTGTGCTCATGGTAGAGCCTATGCTTTTATGTCTTTATTTCTTCTGGATGTTATCCAGTTCAGAGAATGCACTGCTTAATATTAATTTGAGAGTGTGCTACTTTCAATAAAAGTTATTGGGCCAGTTTTCCGTTCTTTCGACGTCGCTTCCATTCGCATCCCACAAAATAGATTTTTCATTTTTCGATGCGTCCGACATACTTCGATCAATGCGTTTCGCCTTTTGTGTGTTTTCTCGAGCGTCTGCACTATTCCAAACCTGTACGAATCCGCGTCTCTCGTACGTACACAGCCGTACAAGTACCTACACAGCAGCTGTAAAAGCCAGTTGACGGCGGAACAATCTAGACGGCCGCGTATATGGGCTCATGTGTCGAAACCATGTGTTTCTATCTGCGAAGGAGAACGACGGAGAGTGTGAATATGGAGAGTGTGAATATGGTTCGACTTGTAAAGTAAATAATGAAAAGGTTTATGAAGGTGGGCGGGTAGGTTGGAAAATGTTATCACATAAGTCATATGTTGGAGTCGTCGTGTGTTGGTAATGTATGACCTGTAGACTGTCCTAATTGTTCTGCTAGATGGTGGGCCGCGACCTACCCAAACAAAGCCTTACTACATCAGTAACATCATAGGGATCCGATTCTGGATGTGTAGCAGGTGTTCACTCGATACGACACCTGTTCGGAGGCACGTGTCATGAAATGGCAACGACACACGTGATGCACCAAGAGGACAGTAATCATTGCGGGGCAGCAAGAGATAGTCACAGGTGCAGGACCGACAGCTAACGTACCGTCACTGATGACAGTAGCGAATGTTGTGGGGGGCCAGCTAGGCAACGAACTGGATTTACAGCTGTGTAAGTACTTGTAAATCTGTGTACGTACGAGGGACGCGGATTCGTACAGGTTTGGAATTCAGTAGTGCAGACGAACGAGAAAATACACGCTGCTGGCGAGCGGAGCCAGGAATGTGCCACTTTGACTTGCGGCGAGAGGAAGCAGCAATGGCAGCAGCCAAGCCAGCGTCGGCGCTGTTGTATGGTACCGCTGTATGGTATAGGAGTGCGGGCGTGTGGGCGTATTTCTGTGGTGGGGTGAGCGATGCAATGGGTTCCAACTACTAGGGCTGTGAGTTGGCTGGACTTCCTGGCTAGTTATTACAGTAGTTGGCTGGCAAAGCTAGCCAACTAACTGACTTTAGTTGATTTAGTCGGCTGGAGCTATTTGACCTCATTATTCATACAAAAATACGATAAAATATACGCCTACAACTTTCGGCACTGCCATCAGCACCGTCACCGTCGATGGCGATGGGTTTTGATGCTCCATGAGTTGCAGTAGATCTCTTAGCTCTCTCTCCCGCCCTGACGGAGTGGTCCCTCGGGGAAATGCGCACCCCGTAGCAAAGAAGCCTACCTTAACCAAGGAAACCCAAATAGTCGGATAGTTGGCACCTCTGCAACTAACTATAATACCTAGCCAACTAAAAACTAGCTGGCGACTTTTAGTCATCCAACTCACAGCTCTAGTTCCAAAACGTTTTCGACTCAGAAATCCGACTGAGATTCTCAGTCGATTCTCAGTCGAATCGAAGTCCTCAGCAGTGGTCAGACGATCGTGCTGATAGGATAACATTATGTGAGGGTGCAGATTCAAGCTGGTTCGACCAAGTGGCAGTACCTGTACGCACGGACGATGATCGCTATATCGGTTAGATACGGATGCCTTCGTACGTACGGACGATGATCGCTATTTTGGTCAGATACGCTTGCCTAGATGCGGTTGAAAGTTGGAAAGTACATTGTATGATACCAACGAGGGTCAAGGCCACACCAGTATTACAGTAAGCTTCCCACGTCACATTCACCTCGGCCTTAGACCTCCTTTTCGTCGACGGCATACTTGCTTGGTTGAAGATGGACGTGTAGGAGAGGCGGCAGGTGAATGGTGTGATTGGAAGGGGTACGACGTCGGGCCAACGATCTCGGTGATTTTCGAGTGTGTGAGAGATATTTGTTTAAAAAAAACA
This sequence comes from Costaria costata, assembly GCA_036873775.1. Taxonomy (NCBI): domain Eukaryota; class Phaeophyceae; order Laminariales; family Agaraceae; genus Costaria; species Costaria costata. Next base: position 2,587 of record JAYJME010002500.1, on the reverse strand, counting down.
AGTTAATATTAACGAGAACTCTATTTTGAAGTTATTATTTAGGCATCATGCTGTCTATATAATAGATAGTCTAAATAGATACCTGGTAGATAGTAGCTCTTTCTTGAGGAATGATTTTAGAACACGCACGATCGATCTATCTATAATTTGAAAAGCTGAGTATTACAGTAACTACATTAGATCAAATTCACAAACACGCGCGCTCGGAGTATTACGCAGCTTGCAAAGATGATCATCAACCGCTTAACTGGTCGAACTCACGGCTGTCGTAGTTTGATACATTTATTAAATACACTCCAGCAACGGTCGCCGACGGACCGAGCTTCCTGCTACTGCACGTCACCAGTATTGACGGTCGAACCAAGACCAAAGGCAGGTAATCGACCGACTGCTTATCATTCGCCAAGCGACGACGACAACGAGGAAAGTCTTGCCTACTGCTGTAAGCCGTGGTATTGCCCAAGGAACGCCAAAGGAGACAGGTAGCCGACCGATTCCTTACTAACCGCTCTAATCCTTTATATTTACCGGTACCAAGCAACGACAACAACATGGGTATTCTTAACCTACGACTGTACGCCTTGGCAGTGGCCGAACGACGCCATAGAAGAGAGGTAGCTGACCGACTGCTTACCTGCCGCTGTAAGCGTTGGTATTTAACAAGCAACGTCAGCAACAAGGGTAAGCCTTAGCATTGGCCGAGCAACGACTGATAAAACAGGTAGCCGATCGACTGCTTACCTGCCGCTGCAAGTCTTGATATTTACCCAGCAACGACAACAGCAAGGATAGTTTTAGCCTACTGCTGTAAGCCTTGGCGTTGCCCGAGCTACGGCAAGGACACAGGTAGCCAACCGACTAAGCCACCACTGCTGTAAGCCTTGGAATGACAATCAAACTACGGCAGCCGAAAAATCTTGAGACCGATCGAGAAACTACTGTGTACCGTAGTAAGAAAGCCATCGTGTAATCGTTGAGCGACAGATCGAGCATCCAGCGCAACGTCCGAGAGGTCGACGTCAAATACGAGAAGCTACGATGGGGGATTCCAACAACAGCGGGGCAATCTCGCGCACACCATGAAGGGCCTCAAACTCAAGCTCACCGGGTAAAATCCAGCAGAACGTACAGTAGACCAAGGCTAATTAATGTAAACACGATTCTGCCAAAAAAAGTTCAACTTTCAAATATACCCGCCATAGTGATTTTGTACCGCAGGCTATGGGCATCTTGGTTGATGCTTGTAGGAAGATACAGACGCGGTGGATCTTCAGGAGCTCCATGTTATACATGGGGTTTATGATAGCGGGATCCGGGTTGTACGGGGAGGCTCGTGGCCCGACGTTCACTTCAGGCTTCATCTCTTCATGTTGGCTTCATGTGCATTGGCTGTGTGACTTCTGTGTGCCTTCATGTTGTCGGTGTGTTTACTGCAAGTTGATTATCTCTGCATGGGCACGGCGCTGGGGCGCTCCACTGCGAGATCACAACACACACCGTATCTGGTTTACACCGCGGTACTTCCGAGCCTCAGCTCTTCTCCTCCGCTACACCGCGTAAGTCCTGTGGTAGCTTCAAGGTCAATACAACAGGGCACCAATCTTCATTTGTTTTATTCTGAATTTTCCAAAACAAAAACAAAAACAACGTCCTGACTCGATGGTGGTGCAAGATCGACCTGAGAAAAACTCAGCGAGGTGTTTGTTTCGAAGCGGCGAGATTTCGAGTCCTCGACAGACATCGATCGGCGAGCCCATGTACTGCGTCATGGAATCGAACGTGTCGCGCTCCTAGGGTCACAGTTTTCACAGGAAGGCCGGTGACATGTGCGGGCGCCGGCCAATCGCCTGCTAAAAAACATTTGACCGTTCGTGTGTACAAAAAAAAGACGAAAAATCTCAATCCCTCTTCGATGGCAAAGATCAGCCTTTTTTGCGGGGTTGAGTGAAGAGTGTAAGATAACGCGGGCAACCTCTCGCCCCCTAGACCACGGATCCACACGATTTGTTCGGGGCTGTCATCTCCTTTCGCTGGCCTGTCTGATACGAAGTGGGTTGACGTTGGGTTGATTCTATGTCGAACTCGAAGGTCTATCATCGCAGGAGCTGATTATAGATCAGCGCGTTGACAGTTGACAGCGGGAAAACGAAATTGCGCCGCGTGCAAGAAATCAGCAAAAAGGAAAAAAATAATCCCGTTCTTCTCACAACAGCGGTACGAGAGACCCTCGAGCCGATTGTTATGGAATGGATCGTGTCGAGGCTCTGTCTCTGTGAAGAGAGATGGCAGAGGTGGCACCGAAATGTCTGTGAAGATCACTTGTGAAGAAGAAGAAAATACATTGTTTGGAAAAGGCGCTTATGTGGCCATAAGAAGAAAAAAAGAAAAGAGAAGAAGAGAAAAGAGTGGAGAAGTAGAGAAAAAACATGAGTGATCGAGATGGGCGTGGCCGTCACTTGATCATCGCGGGACAATGCCCATGCTACGGGCAGTTTTGACTCTGCGTCAGGCTATCCTGTTGCCTGCAACGTTCTAGACCTTCTCTGGTACGTATGGTGGTAAGCTGGTTACCCTGTACTACGATCAA
>JAYJME010002499.1:0-13590 GCA_036873775.1 Costaria costata | reverse complement strand
GTAAAATTACAAAGCCAAGCAACAAATGCTTACGCCCCCCCCCCCCCGCCCCCACCCCACCCTGGGACAAGTTTCAGAGCCGATTCCCTCCAAAAGTCAGTAGTCCTGACAACGACTTAGGACGGAAATTTCCTGGAAGTTTCCACTCACTAGTGTAAGGCGGCAAATCACGATTCTCTTCTCGGAATTTTACAACAACAAAACAACGCGGCGCAGCCTCGTTTCTGGCCCGTTTTGGGTCCGGGTTGGGGTCAGGGTTAGGGGTTGGGCTGGGTCTACGCCCGTGGCTTGATCCCCACCCTCGGAAGTGCTTCCTAGCCGGCGAAATCGTGAACAGCCAACAACACGACCGCTGGAAGATCCGTCCTAAGTCCTAAGTCGTTGTCAAGAAGGCTCAGGGCCGAAGACACCATGGCACCACCGCCACCAGCCGGACTATAGACAGCAGACGGTCGAAATAAGAAATAATAAAGTGCAGCACAAGAAAGTGTGCTTTCGTGCGCGCCCAGAATACCAGTAAGAAAGTCAGCCTGAGCCCGATTTCAGGTTTCCTGTGAAAGGGCCGGTACTACTGTATACGGTACGTGCCCACGAGGAAAGCGAACAAAAACAGAAAAACAGAAGCAGCAGCAGCAGTAGCAGCAGCCAGCAGGGTATGTGTGTGTGTGTTCTTCAAAAACAGAAGCAGCAGCAGTAGCAGCAGCCAGCAGGGTGTGTGTGTGTGTTCTTCACATTAAACCGTTCTTCTACTCGTCGACAACCAGCACACCCATTGTCCGTGCTGATTTATAATATAATGGTCCAGGGTATAATATATAATAGAATAATCGGATTTCCGGCTAGCGATTAAAATACTGCTGTACTCGTAGACTGTACATGTAGGGCGATACCTGGTGCGTACCTGGTACCCGTACGTACGGTGTTAGACATTAGACTTAAAAGTTAGTGCTCGAAAAATAATATTAATAATATTACACCACATAAAGAATATTTAACACGGAATATAAAAATATCGAGCCGTCAACCCTTTTGGGACTCGAGAGGGAAACAACACACTATAATATACAGCAATAGAAATACGACCAAAATAAACCACGATTACAGCAGTATCGCCCCGGCCTTCTGTTACGGGATGGAAAACGATAACCATATCATATATAGAAGGATGTATATCACAGCAGTATGTATAGTAGAGGTCCCTGTATAGTGCCGGTTTGTGCCAGCCGGAAATACCGGCACTATTCTAGCGGCAATAACAGGCACTACTCGGTATAATAATGCCACTATTACACTGGTTATTCCCATATGTGGCAAGCGATTTCACAGGCACTGTAGGGGGAAACCGGCACTAATCAACCGGCACTATCATATAGAGGGCCACTACTCTGTGTACTATTACGACAATAGTATACTATAATAGTACCGGTACATAACAGCAGTGTCCCAATTCCAATGCAAGGAGTGAACGACTTGTGCGCCACGCGACCGGGACGATACTACACTGCTGTCATACGTCATATCAATACACATCAGTAGTACTGCAATGTAGTACACTGCTGCTACGCGCTCGTCGTACGTAAAAGCCATTCTCGCATGATATAACCAAATAATATGATGCGAGTAGACTACCTGTCGACATGGCCGCAATTTCCATTGTATAAAATCATACCAGGTACGTATAATAGTTATTTTATAAAAAATTGTTCATACCTGGTAACATTTATTTATTTTCTTGTTTCGTCGGTGTATACCTGGGCCCCGAAAAAAAAGGGTAAACTTCGAGGATGCAAGGGTAAACTTCGATGACGTACGTAATATACATATAATAGCGGGGACGCAGGCGTCGGTAATTACGTAGGATAGTTACCTGCACTGCTGCTATCAAGCATACCCAGGCGCCCTAAAGTACGCTGTGTACTACAGCTGGGATTGATCAATACCATCATATTGTTCTGTTGTACGATCCGAGTTCATTCCGGTAGTGCTGCCAAGAAGCCAACAAGGCAGAGGAACAACAACAAGAACAACAGCAAGAGAGCAGCGCGTCGACCCCGGATCCCTTGATCCACAAAAACCTCCGCCCCCTTAATCGTTAACCTATATCAGGGTGCTGCTGCTGTACGTACTTACATCACAAAAATCATCGCTGCTCAAAACTAGTGCGTGTACCAGGTATGATATCACATATCATCGATACAGTAGCTAGGGACGAAAGTACATGTCATGTATTATACTGGTATTATTATATCACATATCAGAGCTAAACAATGATATATCAATGATACGTTAATGACATACCAGGTAAAATCTAGGCCAGGCACGATGCATCATAAACATCGATACGATATTACCAGGTACCAGGTATCTAATACTACTATTTAATACGACTGTTTCTGTTTTCGTTATTTCCCATCCCATCCCATCTACCAGGTATATCCTTGCCCAATTTCTCCACCTCCTCTTTCGTCACTCAGAGCCGGGGTCACATACACATAGCAAGCACTCCGCCCCTCTCCCCACAACGGTGCGTGTCTTCATTGCGGGAAGAGTTCAGCATTTTCTTCCCTCGTCGATTCGCGTCGAATTGTGCGCTTTCTGCCAAAGCTAATATTTGCACAAGCAAAAATGCCCATAAAAAAATACCGTAGGTGGGTCTCAAACCCGTAAAAACGTAAAAACGGCCGTAGCGATTACGAGGTTAAACCGCTGTACCACCGGGGACGCCGTCTAGGCATACAGTAATATAATACGATATAACGACGACAATATTATAAAAGAAAAAAACGACAGGTGTGAGATCGAGGATTTCGTCGTAACTCAACCTTGCAAGCTGCGTGGGAGATATAATATGCAGGTAACGAACCAAGCGGCCGGATCGGCCAAAGACCATGCTGATAAACATACCCATGGCTCCATTGTTGATGTAGACGCGTGCTACGATAGCGAGGTAGCATTTTTTGACTAAAACATTTTCTGAACGACCGAGCTCCTTAACCCCTTTAGAGCCGGAAACGGTTTTTAGGGACAAAACAACTTGGAAATAGTGTGGGATACTTTTTGGGGTGGTAAAGGGGTTAACCCGAAATCGTCGGGGTTCCATTCTTGTGTGTACCTAGACCATGGGATGGTTCATCGGGTTAAACTCACAGTATTTCTCAAAGTCGGGTTTTGGATGAGGTACAGAGGCCCCCCCAAGCAGGGAACCTTCGAAAAAAGGTTTCACACCTCGGACAGATCATGATCTAGATCGTTTAGACACTAACCTGCCGTTCTGAGATGCTGTGCAGGGCCTGTGCCGTACAGATCCAACCCAGGAAACATGTGCTACAGTACATCATGCCGATCATACAGCTCCCATCCGGCAGCATGAGCTAGATCATACAGATCAGGCAATAGATCTGCCCTGAACGATCTAGATCATCAAGTGGGAATAGATGATCTGTCCGAGGTGTGAAAGGTTTACCACTATTACTATTGTAGAATGTGCCTGTACTGCTTGATCAAAAGATTAAAAAAAGTCCACAACTACAGAATTACCTGGTACCAGCGAGCGCGAATTTCCAATTTTTACGGCGCCTCTTTTTTGTAGGGATTACTTTCGAGAACCCTCAAGCCTGAAAGCCTATATTGTACTCGATTAAACAGCAGTTGCTTCTTCAGAGCCTCTATTTTGTTAGGTCTTCTGTTTCTTTGGCTTTTCTATATCTTTCAGCATCAACCAACGCACACAACTAGACGACAGTCGTAAACATGCTGCTGCACGACTTCCTAGCGACAGCTGCGATACTATGTTTACACCTGCCTGTGCCCTGTACCTGGCATTTTGGTGCGCTATTATAGGCCGAGTAACGGGCGAGTAACGTCCTAAAACAAAGGCCACACGGCACCGTCGAGGAATCGATGATGAGGTATGATAGGTATGCAACGGTGCCGTATTCGTATTATATTATACCACGGTGGAAAACACACACACACCCCCAATCGAATTCCCAACCCCGATTTTGTCGACGACCGGCGCGGCAGAGTTTAAACGCCGAGCGACGCGTCTACGGAAATATCTCGAGAAGATCTTCCGAAAACAGTTATTTTCGTTGTTTCTGTCGCCCTTAATAACACCTTAAGAGCCTGAAAAAAACTGCTTGGGAATAATGTGGGATACCTGGTACCTGGTACTTTTTTGCGGTAGTAAAAGGGTTAAGAGCCGGAAACGGTTTTTGGGGACAAAACTACTTCGAAATACGTAGTGCCCGATACTTTTTTGGGGCAGTAAAAGGGTTAAGGCTGGTTTGGGAGGAAATCGGCTCCGAAATTCGCCCGAGGCGTTACGGTGTTACATATACATGTAAGTATACATACACACCGTCGTCATATACTCGTACGGTAGTATGATACTCGAAAGAGGGTGGGGTGGGTCCACGACAGACCGCGAGGAAGGAAAGATGTGTCCCGCGTTCTTTTCTGCCTATAAAAACTAGAGTTGTGGCTAGGCACGACTAACAGTACCACCTAGTTATTAGTCGGACAAATAGTTATGAATAGTCGTTTGCCGGAGCAGAGAGGTGCCGACTATCCGAGTTATTTGGTTTCCACGCTTGAAGGGGTGCTGCTTGCGGCGTACATTTTTATATTTTTGGGGCGGGGCCCCCTCGCCCGGGGAGGGCTGACTTGGTTCGCTTCGTTCACCTGACTGAAGTCGGAAAGTGGGCCGGCCATTAGCTGGCTTGCCGACTAAAGTCAGGCAGTTGGCTGACGGCACCTACCGACTAGTTATTAGCAGTCGTGAAATCATGCCGACTCACAGCTCTATTATATCCAATACAGTAGTACCTGGTACGTACGTACATACGTACGTACCCTCTGGTACTGCTTGAAGTCTATTATTAATAGACTCACGTCTTGACTATTAACTCCCTGTGGGTAGAGCTGTGAGTCGGCAGGACTTCACGACTAATAACGAATCGGTACATAGGTGCCATTAATCAACTAACTGAGTTTAGTCGGCAAGTAGGCTGGTGAAACCAGGTGATTGCCAGCCGACTTGCCGACTTAAGTCAGGCGAGCGAAGCGAGCCAAAACAGACCTTCGAGGCCGAGGCGACACCGCCCAAAATTGAAAAAATGGTATCCCGCATTCAAAAACCCCTCCTTCAAGTATGGAAACCAAATAAGTCGGATAGTCGGCACCTTCGGGAAACGACTAGCTATTAATAACTAGTTGGTGACTTCAGTCGTACCGACTCACAGGTCTACCTGTGGGGCTTCAGCTGGAAACATATCATAGTCGGAAAAAGTGACCATGACAGCATCATTCACACCGAGTAGCCTAACACTATCATACTGCCGAGGCAGGGGGTGTACCCGCGCTACAATGCAAGGACGTATATGTACATCCCAAACGCGCATGATACTACAGCAATATCTCGTAGTCGTACGGCTGCGCGCCCCCACCATTAAGAGACACCTGATAAGACGGCACTTGGCACACTTTCGGTCGCTACACCATGCCCCAACGGGGTAAATATAACTACTTTGTACTCGCACACTATTAATAGTGCCCGGTACCTTTTACCGACACAAAATGCTAGGGCTGGGCCCTGGAGCAGTATGTACTGCCAGTACTTATACACTGGTATTAATAGTACAACTTTACAGGCTGGGGGGCTGGGAGTTGCCAGGGTTGCCAAAGTTTTTACTCTGCAGGTCGTACGTCTCACAGGTACGCCTCCAAAAATAACCGAAAACCATCAAAATCTCGACGCCGAGAGCCGAGAGAGGGCACGCAAAGCGGAAGAGAGGGGAGGGAGGGAGGGAGGGAGACCATGAGCACCATGGACACAGCCGTCTCAACCGTTGATGGCTTGGGCTCTGGGGCTCCCTCTTGCCTTGGTCAATCCACCCCCCAATTGCCTTTGAAACATGGCCCAAAAATCAACGGTACGTGTTAGCTTTGGTGAAGCTAACTAGCGTAAAAACGTGACCCCGGCAGAGCGCCTCCAGCGGGGCCTCCTCACCAGCCGGGGGGGGGCGGGGGTTGCGGCTTCGACGCGACCGGTTTCACACTGTTGTGTTCGGGTCCAGTGTACTAGCTGTTGGCGCGGTCAGTATATAGTGTCGAACTATCGAAGTATGACACCAAGCTTGAGCTCGCAAAGATAAGTTTGGATTGAAAATTTCGATCTCAGCTGTGGTGTTCGTATTATTAAATAATGTATACTGGGTCGAGGTACCAGCGCAAAAAAAAAAGAAAGGCCCTCACCAGCCCGGGGGGGGGCAAGGGTCGCGGCTTCGCCACGACCGGTTTCGGCTTCGCCGAAACAACCGTGCACTGTTCGGGTCCAGTGTAAATAGCTGTTGGCGCAGCCAGTACATTATGTACTGGGTGGACCACGGACTCTAGATTTTGGACAAGAGTTAATGTGAGAACAACAACAACAACTGGGTGGAGCAGAACGGGCCCGCCAATAAGACAGTCTAAAAACGGCGGTATCCCGATATAAGGCGGTAAAAATCGCTTGATGCGAACAGGGAATTGTACTCATAACCTCCAGTGCATAAGGCGGCCTCCCGCATTATGGCGGTCATATTTTGCTCTGGCACACACCACCGCCTTGCTGGAGGACCTCTACTACTGCTGACTGTACGAGTGCTCGTACTTCACATACTGGTACCTCCGAAAAGTACGACAAAAACAATATACCCCGCAAGAAAAGACGAAACCACTCACTCAGGGCTCAGGGATGAATTTCCGACCCGATTTTCTACAAAAAACAAAAAGGGGGCACCCACATCGGAAATGGTACGCATCGCTTGGCGTTCGTACCCTCCCCGTTGTCAAGCAACTCAGCTTGCAACTCGGACATTTCGTAGGCGGGGATGGGCTACTGCTGTACGAGTACCTGGTATCTGCCAACGATATGTACGAGTCTGCCTTCTTGATATATCATATCATACGGTAAATACGGGGGAATAATAAAAGGATGTGCGGTCTGTCGTTGAGAGAGCAGCAGCAGCAGCAGCAGTCAGTGTCACACATATTATATGATACCGGCATCATACACGCTGTACACTACCGGTAAAGCTGTATCACCTCTTCGTTCACAGCGTGCGCACCCGCGACACGCATACATATTATCCCGACTGCTGTACGCTGGGGGCATGTCTGGGCAGTGGAGCCGCCTCAGAATTCTAGCAAAGACACGGACGTGCCTGGCATATATATGATACCTGCTGGTACAACAATTCTATGCGCAAACATGAACAGAGCAGCAGCAGTACGAGGTAGCGTGCTACTGGTATCAAACAAGGAGCATTTTATACGGTGTGTTTCGTGCTTCGGTTCTGGAGGGGGTGCGTTTGGACGCTGTGAATAGCATTGATCATTGTATTATACCCCCGGGTATTTCATTGCATAGCTGTAATGCTGTACCAGGTACGCAACATGATTCAAAATCCCTTGTTCGAGCCCACACCAAAACCGCACTCCACGACATCAAATCACAACAACACTGCACTCAACACACACGTACACCAAATCCACTTTCCTGAGGTATTCATCCACTCCAGAGTTATTGGAGCCTGTCCTGAGACCACGGACTTGATTTCGGCGATGAGTTAATGTTACAACAACAAATCGATCATCCACATGCCGTGCGTACCACCCCTTGACCCACAAGTGCCTTGTGCCATTTCGTATATTAAGCAAGTCCCTGACACGTCGTATCGATAGTTACACTGCTGTCCACGTATAGTATGATACGTACCAGATACGAGGGTACGAACACCGCATAACATCACGTTGTTGAAGTCCACTACAGGGTACGAACATCACAAATACCCTCGTAGCAGTATAACATATCACGTTGAAGTTCATGTCCATTAATAATGGTAATGGACATCATTACAACGAACCTAATGCATCATTTTACAGCCGCTCTGGTTGGTTTTGCAGCGGTAGCGCTCTGCTTCAGTAGCGTCGCGATGTCGCCCGGTACGTAGAATAGGCCGACAGCTGCGCTGTATTAATACGACACCCTTCGATAAAAAAAAAGCGTAGTGTACCAGTACGTACTTGTACAAATAGTTTTCAAGTACCATAACAGCGGCAGTACTGCTGCTGCTCGTATTATACGAGACGAGACAAGCAGCGTGATATCGTACGCATGGTATGTATGATACGTAGGCGTGTCGTTGAAAACCGCGAAGATTTCGCTATTGCTCGTACTGCAGTTGTATACTGGTATGTTGTTTGAAACTTTGGTACTGCTGTATCATACGGGTACGAGGTACCAGGTACAGGGTAGAAAAAAACATACGGACGTGCAGAGCTACACACAGTATGTACTGCTTGCTAGATATCATACGAGTACGGGTCCAGGTACACCTCCTCGTACGCTACGACGTCCTCGTAATCTGCTGTACGAGCAGCAGCAGTATTATGATCAGAAGAAGGTATGGTACAAAACCCATCGCCGGGTCAGTGTACGCACGACCAGTACAGCTGTACCGTACATGTATTCGTTGCGTCTCCGATATTGCCGCTTCAAGCCTGACCGTTTTGCCAATCTACGTACAGCAAAATAGCAAAGGAAGATATAATACGTACGTACGTACACATGACGTATGATATGTACACAAAAACGGATGCGCCAAGAGCACCACGCGCAGCCTCCGGGCAATGAGGTGCAACAGCAGCAGCGACAGCAGCAGCAGCAGCAGCAGTGCCATACAAGGGGTACTCTGCTGTAGTGTCATGCGGCTCCACAAAACACATTACACACACAAAAAAAACTCACCTCGATCCTGGACCTATTCAAAAGTAAGTCCGTCAGCACCGCTCCAAGCGCCAGCGTGCTCATAACCGCTCGCTCCGGCCGCTTTCCATAGTGGGCGTGCTCGATCCTGCACACAAAACACGTACAGCAAGCACAAAAAAAAAATTATCGGTTGCGGGAGAATATACCCAGAGGGGCCACGTGCCGAGAGAGTAGCGCCCCCGTACCCCGAACAAGGGTAGCAGGTAGGTAGGCCGGGGGGGTAACACAGGTAGCCACGTTTGCAGGGTGTCCTGTCCATCCAGCAGACCGAGGCGAGGCGGCACCCGCAGTCCGAATACTTGTAAGAGGCAGGAGGAGGAGCAAGAGCATTCCGTCACGATGCGTCACGGACGTCAACGGGCCTCTGTGACATGGCCTCAAAGTATTTTCCGGGTACTATTCCAGATTCTATGCGCTGGGACATTCGAAGTTTTCAAGTTTGATATTATTTTTTCGCCAGTTTTTTCGCTGCAGGGGGACGAATTTGCTGAAGAAGAGTTATGGTGACGAATTTGCTGAAGAAGAGTTATGGTCAGATGACCGAACTACGAGGCTAAAAGCCAACCCCGAGATGCGACTACGACTTAAAAATAATATGTACCCGTACGCGACTTATGTATGCATATGGACCGATCGCCCGGGTTCCCTGGGGGTATCTATCTGTACGTAGTGAGAGGCATGGTGTCATATAATGTGCGTGATGCAGCACACGGAATGGGCGCTTCCAACAACCTGTCTTTGCTTTGCCTGCATGAATGATGACTCGACTTTCCCTGGGGTCTTTCTGATAGCATCCCGATTGAGAGTGCTCTCTCTCTCTGTGCATATAAAAGTGGTCCTGAAGAAACCGGTGATTTTTTCCCAACGACCACGGACGCAGCGGTGTGGTGAAATCGACTACCGGTACAAATGAAGGAGTACATACACACAGCCGGGGGCGAGGTCGACAACCGCTGATCGCTGTTGGTCGCGATCGCTCACCACGTGACAAAGACCGCGATGGTCTGGAACACGATCGAAATCTCCAGCGCGAACAGCGTTGCCGTGCTCGCCAAGCTGCTACTCGCCGAATCTTCGGGAGACGCCGAACCCGACGAGCCGGCGGTGGTATGTCGGAGGCACGCCAATGCAGCCAACTGTAGGCAGAACAGAGAGGCAGGGGCGACGGTGGGGCCGGGCACAGAGTGGTGAGCTAGTGGGGGTCGGTCGGTGGTTCCTCCGTGGGGGACAGAGAACAACTTCAAGGTCGCTCGCCGTGTGCATGATGATGATCCAATGGCCCAATAATCAAAAGCAAGGAGGTCACACAAAAGCGACAGCAAGGCGTCGCAAAAGCGAGACGCGAGACACGACCATGTAGACAGTGCCGATTCCTGTGTCTCTTGTCATCAAAAAAAGAATGAAAAGGTCAAGGCCGGAGCCAGCGTAGGTTTGTGATATCGGGAGCCGTTGGCTGCAACTGCAAAGTCGCGCCACGAGGGACCCGATACGGGAAGGGGGGACAACGAGCTACGAGAAACGACAGCACACCGGGTGGCTGGTAGCAAGAGGATGGCGGAATCCAGCATCGCGAGATACAGCTGCCTCCCGAGCTGCTTCGGAGCCGAAATCCGAAAAAAATGGAGCATGTTGGAACAGAAAAATTGAAAAATTGAAAAATTAAACCAACCGCAGGTACGTACTGCTGCTGGCTGTACGCGTAGTACCTCGTACAGCAGCGTTAACGAACTCGTAGCGGGCTGTCCGCGCCACCCAAGCAGGCAGGGGCCGCGCCATGAATTCATGAAGCACCGGGGCTTCATGCTTAATACCACCACACCGCCCATCACTAAGGGGGCTATGTAGGCAGAGATAGAAAAAAAAGTGAATGTGGCGTAGAGCTTGAACGAAACCGTGTCGCGCGCGCGAGGGGGAGGGAGTGCGCTCTCACCAGAAAGTAAAGTCCTGTTACAGCATAGCTCCAGTCCGGCAAGCACACAAAGGGTGGCGGCTCCTCGTCGAATCTTTCGCCGCGCGACAATCTCCAAGTCAGCCAGATACCCCCGAAGACAAGGGCAAGGAGCAGCAGCAATCGGAGCATAAGCAGCACGCGCACGGAAACTACCCTCGATGTGGCCACGGTGGCAATCCGCGTGTGCCTCATGCCTTGTTGTTGCCAACCGCAGCAACCGCGCATCCCTTGCGGCGTAGACGCGTCGGTGTTTTTTCGAAGGCTTTCCATCCTGGCCATCGGTCACGGTGGGCCGGATTTGAAACTCTAACCTTGCACGGGTGCTCCGCGACCGCCGTTGGACTCTGGTGTGCCCCGCTCGCTGCGGCCGGCGACCCTGTGAGACGAAAGATCGGGCGTCTCCAATTAAATACAAAACCAAAACGGAAGAGAACCAAACCGATACATCCTGGCGTCGGCGGATAACAGGATAAACTAACATTTTTCGAACCCCTACAACCTGAATAAAAACGCCATATTTTGGGATGCAACTCCCACCGTCGCCGAGAGACGAGAGACGGAATGCCTTGCGTGCGATATACCGACCTGTAGGAGAACTCTCAGCTGGTGCAAATACCACCTTGCCCAAGGTGAAGCGAGAGCCTTGTCTGTACGCGTCTTCTCTGTGCATGCCAATCGGTTTGTTTGAAGAACTCGCAAGCAAGCACGCGAGCACCAGCCACACATCTGTTTTGAGATGCCTGAGGTCCTGTGTTCTTGCGAGCAGGCACCCCCAAGTATATATCCTGATCGTAGTCCCTACGTGCAGTGTAGGTAGACCCCACGTCGGCAAGCATTAGGCACAACGTAGCCCTGTCGTTGACAGTAAACCTGTAGCTAGCATCGTGCTTGTGGGTGGACGGCACCCCCGGCTGATACCCATTGAGAACGTGTATCATGTTTCGAGTTGCACTCCACCGCTCCGTCGTCGTCCATTCCTCTCACGGCCCACCCTGTACCATACACTTTCCTTACTTCGTCCAAGCAGCCTCCACCAGCGCCCGAGCAACCGGAGGGAGTACGATGACGAAAGAGGACAAAGTAAAGACGCCCAAGAGCAAGAAGACTAAGCATGCGACGGTGAAGGGGGCCGAGGAGGACGGTGGGAAGACGAAGCGTGCGACCGTGAAGGAGGCCGAGGAGGAGTCGGTGTCGTACGAAGTCCGGATGAGGGCTGTTACCACAATCTCCAAGCCTATGGCAGATGAGAAGAGGGTAAGCAGTACCCTAAGCAGTAAGCAGTGGTACGAGTACAGAAAGACCGTACAGACGGCGTTGCGTCTTACGCTTACATACACTTCATATATAGCATACTGGTACTGGTAGTCTGTTTGGCGTATCTGGCAACCGCGGGACATGATACCCACAGCAGACGGTTCGTTCTTAGATTTACTGGGACGAAAACGCCAGAGGTATCGACTTACTGCTGTGTACCGCACGCACACAGCAGTACCGTAGACAGTACCAGGGGGGCCCATGTGTTGCCGTGCTGTCGCGATTTCGAGCGAGACAGCGTGGGTAAAGGGTCAGTATCATCGGGAAGGCAAAGACAACAAAACGGGTGTACCGATGTACTGGTATTATTTCTTCAAAGCGGTTCTTTTTTACGCAGACATAGCAGTAGATAATAAATGTTGGAAGCACCACCGCGGCTGGTGCTATCCACCCCTCCCTTAGTCGACAGCAGTCCCTCTCACTCGAGCACTGGGTTGTACGTCGGTTACATTACTCTTAGAACCATGGAATACCCCGACGGCCCTGATGATAGCATGGCACTTGAACCAGCTGCATGCATCGTATTTTGTACCTCCAAACCGTTTTGGCGTTCTGCCAAAACGCGCGTTGCTTTTTTTTGCAGTGCACGACACCTGTTATTAATAGTAATTAGAAACAGGAAGGCTGGTCCAGGCTGGATTTCTTAGTTGTGAATGAGTCGTTCTGTACTAATTTCAGTATAACTACTCCCGAATTTCTTATTTTCCAGTAAATGTCAGCCTGCGTTTCTTATTACCCGTTTTCTTAGTAGCTGTCCTGTACTGTAATGATGGACAGATCGTCCCCTGCTTGCGGTAACGCACGCGAAACCACCCGCCCCCTGAACGGGACGGAATCAAAATAATACGTGGTCAATCCCGCTGGTACTGACTGCACTCTGCTTTAGGAGAGCTCGCAGTGCCATCTGGTTAGTGGGTATGTAACTCGTACCGGCTCGCCTCTCTTTATCGACCCGTAGAAATGTAGAAATGGCAGGGAAAGGTAGCGACGGCGGTGCCTTACGGTGGCGAGTGTAGGCTGATACACCTCGTTCGGAGCTTGGTCCTTGCTTGAGAGTTCAGGCATTTGTCTCATGCTGCATCCGTCTGGCCCGCCGTCTAGGTCGGATCGGATTAGTGCATGTACTCGTAATAATATACGACGTATATATACTCGTGTTCATTATCATAGGTACGATAGGGTAGCTCTCGCTTTGAACTTGTGCTGGTGGATATTTGTAACAGTTGTCAACTGTGTGCGCTGGTGAGCTGGTGGAAGGCATACATACATACTCATGATAAAAAAATGTATTTTGGGAGATTTCCGGTCGGACGGCCCGGATCTCCGGCGTCGCTCAGCTCGAAAGGGAGCCCTATATTTAGGTGGCCGTGTCAAATCGCAACGTATGATATTACGGGGGACCATGGTTAATAGGACCTACTCTGTAGACACAATAAGACCTACTGTAGACACCAAAACCTATACATTTCCCTATTTTTGCTAACAATATTTGGTCCATAGTTAATAGGACCTA
>JAYJME010002498.1:0-13593 GCA_036873775.1 Costaria costata | reverse complement strand
TACCACAACACCCAACTCGCCAAACAACAACACACCTGGCTCACCCAACAAACCGATTGACATCTATAGAAGCTTCACTCGACATTCGAAGTGGAGATCACAGCCACGTTTACCGTCAGGCGTTGGGGCGAGCGAGCGACTCGTGAGGTTCTTCGAAACTCTGTGCGACGAGGTGGACCTTTCCACGGATGCGGCTACGATATGCCCCCTCGGTTCAGAGAGATCTGAATTGCCACGTCGGAGTGGCGGAATTGGTAGACGCGCCAGCTTAAGGAGCTGGTGTCCTTAGGGACGTGGGGGTTCAAGTCCCCCCTCCGACACACTCGTTAGTACACGCGTCAGGCCCTGCTGAGACCTGCATGCGTCCGTCGTCGTGGTAGACGACGGAGAGGTTGAGTTCGCCGTAGACCGCTTTGCGGTCTACGGGCTCGGCATTGGCCAGGATTGCGACGATGCCCTTGAGCTGACCCACGAGGTCTTTGATCTCTGCCGAGGTGAGTCGACCGTTTGAAGTCTGGGGCCGGAGTGCGATCTCGGCGGCCTTGCGGGCCAGTTTCACTTCGGTGATCCATTCGCCGACGATTGTTGGATCGGTGCCGGCTTCTAGGGCTTGGCGATATTTGGCGAGTTTGTCGTCGCACTCGGAGAGCTTCTTGCGTGCTGCGGCGATTCGGTTCTGTTCTGCTGGATCGGGGCCGAAGCCGGTTTCGAGAGCGGCGCAGGTGTCGTCGATGTGCTCGTCGTCGAATAGCTGCGCGAGCCAGCCGTCGATGGCGGGGGTGAGCGCGTCTTCTCTGACGTAGATGGTCTTCGGGTGTTTGTCGGTGGCGACGGCGTACTCGGCGGGGAACTTGCACCGGTAGTAGGCGCGCTTGTGGTTCCAGGAGCCTTGCATTCGTCGTCCGCACTCGGCGCAGCGGACGTGTCCGCTGAGGAGGTAGGTGTGCTTGGTTCGCTCTCGGCGGACTTTGGCTCGTTGCGCACCAGTGAATACCGCTTGAGCAGTTGTGAATTGCTCGAGGGTGACGAGTGGCTCGTGGGTGGGAATTTCGGACCAGATCCAATCGGCTCGGTCGTTCCATCGCATCTTGGATTGGTGTCCGAGGGCGACGTCGTCGACGTCGAGAAGTTCCTCATGGCGTTGTTGGCGGTTCCAGACTTGGAAGCCGGTGTACCGAGGATTCTGCAATATTGATCGAACGGCGATCTTGCTCCAAACGCCTTGGCTGGTGGCGCGGTGGCGATTGCGGGCTCGATCGTGTCCGGAGGGGGACAGGATCCCGTCGCGGGTAAGTCCCTCAGCGATCGCGTACAGACCAGAGCCGCCGATGAACTGGTCGAAGATGCGAGTCACGTTTGCCGCAGTCTCAGGATCGGGTTCGAGGACGTGGAGTCGTTGCCCGATGGCGGCCTTGCTCGGGTTCGGGTGTGCGCCGGCATCACCTAGCTGATATCCGTACGGCGGTCGGCCACCGAGGAAGCGGCCCTCGATTGCAGCTTGGGATGCCATGGCGGCTCGGACACGAGTCTTGATTCGGTTGCGTTCGCCTTTGCTCATACCGCCGTACAGCGACATGACCAGATCGTGTGCGTCGCTTCCCGGGTCGATTGGTCCGCCGACCTCGGGCACCCACAGGGTTACTCCGTAGTGGACGAAGACCGGAAACGTCAGACCGAACTGATTCCCGTAGAACGCCCGCTGTGGCTCACCGATGACGACGGCATCAAAACCGCGGCCGGGATCCGCGAGATGGTCGAGGAGGCGGTTCGCCTCGGGCCGTCGCTTCCAAGGTAGTGATCGGGATTGGCCGATGTCGAAGAACTCCTCGACGATCTCACCATCGGGCTCGATCAACTGGCGGGAGCGAGCGAGCTGCCAGTTTCGTGATGATGTCGGGTCTTGTTGGTCTTCAGTGCTGACCCGGCCGTAGAAGGCGAAGTTCCCCATGACTCACGATGCTAGGGCCCGAGCGTGACGCGTACCGCCGATCTCGACTACCTCTGCCGTTCCGTGACTCGGACTGTTGTAGATCAACTTGGCGAGCGCCCGTACGAGACCTGGCGTGAGCAGTGGTGGTTGTACTGGTATCGAGATGACGTCCAGGACCTCCGTGGACATGTCGGCGTTGGATGTTCCGCCGGGGCCACGGGACGAAACCACGGTCACGAGCCCAGCTCCAGCGCGGCGAGCTCCTCGGGCGACAAGGGAGGCCCGCTAACCGGAATGGTGTTGCGGTCGATCCAATCCTTGAGCTCCTCGAGATCGAAGCGAAGCTCTCCGTGCACCGTGTGGTGAGGGATGTCGGTCGTAGCAATCAGCTCTCGGACATCGCCGGGGCCGAGGCCGCCCAGAGACCGTCCAACCTGACTTGCAGTGATGCTCGGTGTGCGGTGGTCCTTGGTTGTGTATCCCATGCCCACCTGTGGGCCGTGGGTGACGAGGATTGGGACAACCTGGGGTGAGAAACCAGCGAGAATCGTTAGCTCGTCGGGCTCATAACCCGAAGGTCGCAGGTTCAAATCCTGCCCCCGCCACCAATACGAAGGCCCGGAAACACTGCGTTTCCGGGCCTTTTGCGTTCTACCAGAATGTGAGCGAGAAGGGCGCATGGCGCCAGGATGACGCGGCGGAAAAGGTGCGGAGGTGGAACTGGGTGGCGACACATGCGCTAGATCTCTCTGCTGTGCAGCTAGGGCTCGATCCTCCAGGACGTGCTGTCACAGGCGTGGCGTACGCTGAAGGAGGCTTTGGAGGGCCGGTTCATGATCATCTCAGACGTGTACGTGCGATTCTACAGAGCGTTCAATTTCGACTACCTGCGCAAGGAACATGATGGCTTCGTTCCGGATGCTTGGGACGGGTTCGATGGTGGGCACTACCCCTACGTCCGAATCCCGCTCGATGAACGGATCACCTGTGTGGTGGGCGCCAATGAGTCGGGTAAGTCGCAGCTGCTGAACGCTGTCGAGCACGCACTTGGCCAGCGGCCCACGGACCCAGCTGACTTCTGCCGGTACTCACAGTTCTTTACCGTCGAGTCAGGTCTGCGTCACCCCCATTTTGGTGTCAAGCTGACGTCGTTCACTGAGGCTGAGGTCGAGGCCATCGGGCTAGCCATTGGAGATACTGAGGGTTTCGGCACGCTCAGGGTCTTCAGGGAAGAACCGGGCGAGGTCCTGATCTACCGGGATGCCGTCGAGGATCCGGTCGTCCTTGCCTCGTCGGTGGTTGATCCGCTTCTGCCGCGTTCGTTCCGGATCAACCCTGCCAGATGCCTCCCGGAAGACGTGCCAATCGACTACCTGGTGAAGCGCGCCGATGGCAATGAGTTCGAGTATCTCGATCGGGAGCTGCGCCTCGAAGCGCTGAGCCCTCTCGTTGGAATGTTCGCCGAGCTAAAGGCAGCAGTCGGCGACCCAGCCAAGCTGGGTGCGTTGGTGAAGGCGGCACTTGAGGACAATGATGCAGAGCTCAGCTCGAGAGAAGATGACGCTCGACGACTCGAACTTGACCTGGCCTTTGATCTTCTTGTGAATGTGGCTGGCATCGCGATCGACGACATCGAACGACTTGGCGCTGAGATGACCGGTCGTCGACAGGGCTACGTCACGGGACTGATCGGATCGATCAACCGGCAGCTCGCAAAGGCTCTGAACTTGCCTAGGTGGTGGACACAGGACGACAAGTTTGAGCTTCAGATAGCTGCTCGAGATTACGACCTTGTCTTTACGATCAAGGACCGCACTGCAAGCGAGTACTCGTTCGCCGAAAGGAGCGACGGACTGAAGTACTTCCTCTCCTATCTCGTCCAGTACCGCGCTGCGATCAACGGCGGCACGGCCGGGGACGTGCTTCTGATGGATGAGCCCGATGCTTTCCTCTCCAACCAGGCGCAGCAAGACCTACTTCGGTTGTTCCATGATTTCGCTGGAGAAGGCGTGTCGAACCGAGCTGCGCGCCAGGTTATGTTCGTCACTCACTCGCCATTCCTGATTGATCGAAACCGCGCCGATCGAGTACGCGTGCTCGACAAGGGGAGCGACGATGAAGGCACCCGTGTGGTGAGAGACGCCGGACGCAATCACTTCGAGCCTCTCAGGTCTGCGATCGGCGGGTACATCGGTGAGAGCACTCTTCTCAGCAACAGCAACATCGTGGTCGAGGGCGTGTCTGACCAGGTGTACCTTGCAGGGATCTCGGGCCTGATGACAGAACGGGGGACGCCAGTCGCGACACGGCTGGATCTAAACTCGACGACCCTGGTCGCGGCCGGTTCGTCCGAACACGTCGCGTACCACGTTTACCTGGCCCGCGGTCGCGACGCTCAGCAGCCAGCAGTAGTCGTCTTGCTCGACGGGGACAAGCCTGGAAACGACGCTGCCGCTGAACTTCGGTCAGACGGACCATTGGGTCGTACGATTGACAATAGGTTCGTTCTTCAGCTGAATGACGAGTCCTTGTCCAAGATCGTCCCGTCGACGACGAAGGCGATCAAGACGATCGAGGATCTAGTCCATTCCGATGTCCTGGCTCATGCGTGCAGCCTGTACGCCTCGGAAGTTGGGCTGAAGGACGTGGTTGAGCTCTCGGCACCGGAGGTCAAGGGTGCCGGCAACGCTGCAGACTCTGTAAAGGCACTGGTCGCGGCGTTGGATGCCAACGGCGCGAAGTTGCGAATAGACAAGGTCGCGCTGGCTCGGAGCGTGGTGTCCGCACTTCGCGATCTCGATGCAGAGTCGAACGGCGTGCAAAGCACGCTCAACAACTTCGGCTTGCTGTTCTCGCGGCTTCGGGACTTGCAACTTGATGCGATGGCGGAGCGGACGAAGGAGCAGTTGGGCGCTCGCGTTGATCGGTGGGTCAACGCATTCCTTGCCGACTTCAAAGATGGAGCGGCAAGGTCGGATCTGAGATCACTCCTCGACCGGGTCGATCGAATTCTGGACGGATCGCCGGAGGCGGATGCGATCCGCAGTACGACGCAAGCCGTCAGGTCAAGCTGCGACTTGGACCAGGACCTCGCCGAACCAGTGGAGGGGTTCCCGGACGTTGTGCGCCGACTTGCGAGCATCAAACATGCCGCGATCGTCGCTTCTCAGAAAACGCCGTAGTAGTCGTCCGGTAGGTATGTCGGTGGAGCGCGGGTGGCTAGCTCCTTGGGACACGGAGCTGAGAGATCTTGGCTGTTTCGGCAGCTTTGGCTTGGGAGAAGCGCTGAGCAAGGGCGACGTCGAGTTCGGCGTCGATCGCTGGGAACAGGTGACCGTAGGTGCCTAGCGTGACGTTGATCGTCGAATGGCCCATGCGCTCCATCATCGCTCTGGGATGAGCGCCCTCGGCGATGAGAAATGCTGCGTACGTGTGTCGCAGGTCGTGGAACCGAGTTGCTGCAGGGCAGCCGGCTCGCATGGCCGCCGGCTTGAAGTGCCGTGGGTACCAGTTCGAGTGGCGCAGGGGTCCACCGTCGGGGCCCTCGAAAACGAAGTCGGTAGGCGCCTTGCCCGCCACGTGGACCATCATCTCCTCCACGAGCGGGGCAGGCATGCCGACCGAGCGCCTTGAGTATGTCTTTGTCGGCCCGATGTTGAACTTACCGTTGGCCTCGTCGGCTGACTCTGAGACCTCGACGCGTCCACGGAGGAGGTTGAGACGAGAAACCTTCAGCGCTCCGATCTCGCCGGCGCGAAGCCCGGTGAAGGCCGCGAACCGGATGAGGGTCGCGTAGTCGGGGTATCCGCCATCGCGATGCGTTGCTCCACGCTGCAGGGGCGGGGGATCGGCGATCTCCTCAGCAAGCGCCATGACCAGATCCTCGGTAAGGAAGACCATCTCGTTCTTCTGGGCTCGAGGAGCCTTGGCGTCGAGCACTGGGTTCGTCTTGACGGCACCGGCGCGAACGGCGAGCTTGAAGATGAGTCGCATGACATCGCGAATATTGCGGACGGTCCCGGCGCCCTTGCCGCTGGCGGTGAGACTCGACAAGTAGGTCAGAACTTCTGGGTGGTCGATTGATCCGATGGCCCGGTCAGCGAACTCGGGCAAGAGGTGATTCCGAAGGATCGACTCGTAGCTCTCGCGTGTCTTGGGCTTCAAATGCGTGGTGGTTGAGATCCACCGTTCAGCCCACTCGCTGAACGGCTGTCGACCTCGCTGCGGGTCGACCCAATCATGACGGGCGAGATCGGCTTCGACGGTGTTCGCGAATCGCTGCGCGTCGACCTTTCGCTTGTAAGTCTTGCGGCGGTGAGTGTTGTCGTTCGCCCGATAACGGACGTCCCACCGGACCTCTCCGGAAGGTGTTGTTCGACGATGGACGCTGGACACGACGATGGTTCCTTACTGTTGGTGAACTTGGTCAAACTGTCGACGATGGCTGTGACACAAACCCGACGAGCTACTTGCGCGGGGCGACCCGTGTGTCAGCAAGCCACTCGTTGATGTCGTCGGGGTGGAAGCGAACGAACTTGCCGATCTTGTTGTAGGGAATGCGGTTCTGTTCGACGAGAGCGCGGATGAAGCGCTCGGTTACGCCGAGGCGCTCAGCCAGTCCCGTCACGTCCATGAACACGGCCAGGGACGTGTTGGCCTCGAGGGCGCTCATGCAAGTGCCCCGTCTTGTTGCAGGACGGCGTCGAGCCAGGCGCCCCAATCAGTCGATGCTCCAGGAGTGAAGCATCCGGTCGACGGAGCCGCTGTTGGTGGAACTGGCATGCCTCGCAAGATGCCGAGCAGCAAGGGCTGAGGACACACGGCTTGGCCGTATGCACGGATTGAGAGGTGGAGGTGGGGGCCTGTGGTGTTGCCGGCGCCGGGTGCACCGGGGCGGCCGCCGCTCAGCCCGATCGCCTGGCCAGCTTGTACCTGGTCATCGACACTGACGGCGACGGCTGAGAGGTGGCAGTAGGTGTAGACGACACCATCAATGCCGGTGATGACGATGGTGTTGCCGCATCGCCCGGTACCGCCAGGCTCGTACACGCCGGCTGTACCGACAGCGGTCGTGACATAGCCGTCCACCATGGCGAAGACGGGCGTTCCCTCGGGCAGCGCCAAGTCGACGGCCGGATAGTCGTGATGTCGGCGTGTCGCAGCGGCGATGGTCGCATGAGCGGGGGGTGCTGGGTAGGCGTAGCCGGCTACGACCGCTCCAAAGGAGGAGAGGGGGCCGGTGTAGCGCGACGCCCACTCCAGCACGAGCTGTACGTACTCGCTTGAGCGGTTGTAGGAGAAGATTGCCGCTTCGAGGTCGGTGACCGAGCCGTAGGGGCAGAGGTGGGCGACGGCGGCGGGAACTGCATCGTGGATGTTGTGCGGATCACGGACCCCATCTCGATTGCCGTCCTGTCCATAGATGGCCCACGAGGAAGGAATGAACTGAAACGGGCCTACTGCCCGATCCCAAACCGGGTCGTAGTCGTGGACGCCGTTGTCGGTGTCGCGAATTGCGGCAGTCCCGTTTGTTCCATTGAGGGCGATTCCGATGATGGGTGGCGACACGACGCCATCTGAGCCGAGGGAGGATCCGCCGAATCGGCCGTGATTACTTTCGACCTTTCCGATCGCAGCGATGACCTGCCAGGGCAGTCCTGGGCAGGCCGTTGATTGGGCTGCGTAGACGCTGAGCAGAAGGACGGGAATGTCGGCAACCGCATCCTCTGATGGTGAGAACAATGCTTGGCCTGGCCCGGCTGCCGCTGAGGCGCTTCCGGCAACCATGGCGACGAGCCCGAACAGTGCAGCAAGGGGAGCGGCAAGCAGCGCAACGCCCGCTGCGGCGACCTTGACCATCACTGTTCAGCCGCCCGCAGCATGTCGGAGATCGCTGCGGGGCTACGTGAGTACCGCCGGCTAGTGGTCGTTGATGTGTTGGCGGATGCTCCTCTGCTCATGTCCTTCCTGTGGGCCGCAGAGTCGTCTGATTGGGACAATCGAAGAGAATTCTCACTCTGTGTCCCAATCTCGTATCCGGACGGCCCACAGGTGTATGTGCGTATGAGCAAACCACTTCACTGGCATGGACAGAGACATATGTCACTGCGTACAGTGGTAATTCATAGGGCGAAAATGCACAGAGAGTGCTACCCGGAGGCAATCAACAGGAAACGAGTTGAGTTAGTAGTGGCGACTTGGTGTCACGTCGATCGGCGACTTTCGACGACAACCAACCTGAATCATTGTGCGATGGGCCTTCGTGGCGCATGCCACGACCATGCTTGTGGTGTTCGGCCATGACCAAGGACTCCGCCATGAAACTCGCCCGTGCTGCCTCCGTATTGCTCGCCATCTCGGTTCTCGCCTCTGCATGTAGTTCGTCGTCAGTCGACGACGGCATTGCATCAGAGCCGGACGCAACCTCTGAGTCGACGACGACTGTTGCGACTCCGTCGTCGACGACCGAGCCGAACACCATCACGTCGGACCCGATCGACCCCGCTGGAGCAAGCGAGGCGTGGATAGCGATGTGGGATGGCGTTGAGATGGTGGTCACCGATCCCGACACCGCCGAAGACCTGATATCGGCTGTTGCTTCGGCCCCGGTGTTCGATCAGTTGAACACGATCTACAACCCGAGCGTCGATTCGGACGTCGGCAACAGCCCTCGCATCTTCGAGAACAACCCGGTGATCGAAGTGACGGGGCCGGGCTCAGTCACGATCAACGACTGCATGTTCGAGACTCCAAAGCTTGGCAATGCCACCGTCTGGTACTCGGGAACGCTCACGGACGTGGACGGCAAGTGGCAGGTGCAGTCGGTCAACCTGGAGGCCGAGATCGGATGTGTCCCGACGGCGCTTGCCGAGGCTGCCATCGATGGCTACGAGAACTATTGGGATGCCCGAGAAGTGTTTTGGGATCCGGCCGACCCGACGAGTTCGCTACTCACCGAGACGATGACGGGCGTGCACCTTGAGCTCATCGAGGAGTTGCTTGTCGACCATGCCAATCGGGGCCTGGCGCTTCGCGGACGAGCTTCGACCCGTCCTGAGGTCATCGAGGTGAGGTCGGCGACGGAGATGGCGATTCTCGACTGCAGCGAGCAAGACACTGGGCGTGGTCTGTTCGTTGTGGCGTCGGGCGAGCGGTTGAGTGACATTGCAACGGTCCGCGAGGGCCAGCGTGATCTGACGTCGGCAGTAGTGATTTTGGAGGGCGGAGTCTGGAAGGTCTCCGATGTACAGGGACAGGCGGACGTGTCATGCGACATCGCACCGACCATCCAAGGTCTTCCGCTCGTGTAGTCGCCGCGCTCGCGGCGACTACGGCCCTTCTCGTAGCACTGACCGCGCCCGCGTACGCACAAGACACACCTCCACCGCCAGACACGCCTGGCCTCGTCAATCCGGTTCCGATCACTCCCGCGTGCCCTAACACGGCAGGAAGTGGAGGAGCGATCGACCAGAACGGAGGCGCCGTCATTGGAACCTGCTGGGGCAACGGCGCCTCCGGGCCGAGTCGCGAGGTCTCCTCAGAACTTGTGTGGCAGTGGTACGGCTGTGACCAATGGCTGCCGTTCTCGCCCGGCTCGACCGTCAGCGCCGTGGTGCCGCAGGGCGAACTGATTCTCGAAGACATCGTTGCCCGCGGTCTCGACCCGACGGTTGTCTACTTCTGGCACACGATCGAGTGCACACACGTCCAGCAGGGCGCGGCTGCCGATGGCAGCGACATCGTCCAGACATGGGGGTGGGGATTGTTGGTGATTGGCACGACTACTCCCGTCGACCCGATCGTGCTCCGAGACATCGCGGCCGCACGAATCGACCCTGAGCCACCCACGCCTGCGAGCTCGCCGATGTGGTCCGAGATTCCTGCCGTTGTTCACCTGCCGACATGGCTCTGGGTCACCGACGACTGGGAACCGATCGAGGAGCAAGAATCGCAGGGTTTCGTCACTGTCGTGGTCCAAGCGCGGCCGATCGAAACGGTGTGGACGATGGGCGACGGAGCCTCTGTGATCTGTTTGAACGGCCCAGGGGTCGAATGGGCTCCGGGTCTGGACGACTCCCAGACCTACTGCTCTCACACGTTCGAGTCTTCGGCGTCCGGTCTGAGCGGCAACGCGACCCTCCAGTGGACATTCCGCTGGTGGCTGAATGGCAACGACATGGGCGACTTCGGCGACTTCACACGAGAGACCCCAATCGCCTTCGACGTCGCCGAAATCCAAGCAATCGAAACGTCCAACTAAAGGACAACGAGAATCATGGCTACAACACTCAAATCAGCACCCGGTCAGCGAAACCTCAACGGCAACGCGCCACCTGACAGATTCGACCTCGAGCCGCCGTCCACGGGGACCGGTCGCAGCCGTTGGCCCGAGATGGCGGTCGGAACTCTTGTGGTGGCGTTGTTCGCGCTTGCCGGCGCCTGGTTCTATTCCAACGCGTCGGCCACCGAGGCCGTGCTCTCACTGCGCAACCCTGTTGAACGGGGCGCGGTGGTCACGTCGTCGGACCTGGCGATCGTGCAGGTGTCGAGCGAGGACGTGCTCAACTCGCTACCGGCCGATCGGTCGGCTGCGATTGTTGGACAGATCGCCATGACCGACCTGTCAGCGGGAACACTCGTCACCACTGACCTCTTTGCCGACCGAGCAGCGATCGAGCCGGGGTCTGGCGTCGTTGGGCTGGCACTCGATCCGGGCGAGTACCCAACTTTGGCTCTTCGCCCAGGCGATTTCGTGCGGGTGGTGCAGACGCCTCGTCAGGGTGACGAAGCAACTGGCGACCTTGTCTTGGTCGAGAGCGCCGAGGTCGCCGACGTATCACCCATTGGGGTGCAAAACCAGATCTTCATTTCACTGTCGATGGCTACGGCAGAGGCGGATGCTGTCGCTGCCGCTGGATCGCAGGACCGGGTCCGCCTCATCCAGATAGCGGGTGGTTGAGATGGCGCTCGTCTGCTTCGTCTCACAGAAGGGATCACCGGGGACAACCCTCACGGCGCTCTCGGTCGCGGCAGCGTGGCCCGCCGACGTCGAACGTAAGCGACTGTTCGTAGAGGCTGACCCATTCGGCGGGGTGCTCGCACTTCGCTACCAGCTCGGCCACGAACCTGGCCTGATGACCCTCGCCGCAGCATTGCGTGGCGGCATCGGCGTCGACGATATTTGGAACCACGCCCAAGAACTTCCCGGGGGCCTCCCGGCAATCATCGGACCCGACCGCCCAGATCAAGCAAACGCTGTACTCGCTGCGACCGGCGACCGCCTGGGTGCGTGGCTCGCGGACCTCGATGGAGTCGACGTGATCGCAGATGTGGGTCGGGTCGCAACGAACTCACATGCGGGCGACCTACTGGAGCACGCCGACCGTGTCCTGATGGTTGCCCGACCCAACGTTGAACAGCTGCAACCCGCCGCACAACGCATGCAGACCCTCGGACTCGCCGAAGACAAGCTGGGCTGGGTCTTGATTGGGGAGCGCCCACACAACCGAACCGAAGTAGAGGCGACCTTCGGGATCGTAGTAGCTGGCGTCATTGCCGACGACCCACGTGGCGCAAAGGCACTCGAGCAGGGATCTACTGCATCCCGCCTCCGCAGGACAGCCATCGTCCGCACCGCGAAAGCGCTGGCCGGCGACCTTGCCCAATCGCTACACCCCAAGATCGGCGAGAGCGACGCAGATGAGCCTGCAGCAGTCGGAGAGCTTGCTGACCTCGTGTCGCTCGGAGGTCTGACTCATGACCGCTGACCGACAGGTTGTCGAGCAGATCCGGCGCCGTGTAGGCGAGCGCATCACCCAAACGATCGCCGACTCGGAAATGTCGGGAGGTTCGCCGATCGAAGGTGAGAACCGCCGGATGCTGGCGCACAAGTTGATCGGGGAGGAATTGCAGGTCATCGACACCGCAGCGATGACCGCTGGCCGGGCCCCGATCGACGACACAACTCGTGACGAGCTCAGTCGGTCGATCATCAACGAGCTCTTTGCCCTCGGTCGTATCCAGCGATACATCGACGATCCGGACATCACCGACATCGCAATCAACGGATTCGACTCGGTGTGGATCACGAAGCGCAACGGTTTCAAGTTCCAAGGCGAGCCAGTCGCCGACAACGATGCGCACCTCATCGAACTCATCCAGACCGCGGCCCGTCGCGGCCGCTCCGAGCACCGCTGGGACCCCGCCAGCCCGAGGCTCGACCTGCAACTCCCGTCGGGTGATCGTCTGAACGCGATCGCCTGGGTATCGGGCCGGCCATCGATCTCAATCCGCCGCCACGACTTCGAGATCCACCGACTCAAACAGCTCATCGACCTCGGCACTATCTCAGAGCCCGTCTTCCATCTCCTCAAAGCCATGGTGCTCGCACGGTTCAACATCGTCATCGCTGGAGGCACCGGCGCGGGCAAGACAACGTTCATGCGCTGCCTCATCAATGAGATCCCTCCGAGCGAACGACTGATCACTGTCGAAGATTCACTTGAGGTCGGTCTTGACCGGTTTGTCGACTTGCACCCGGATCATGTCGACCTCGAAGCACGGCCGGCCAACGTCGAAGGTGTCGGAGCGCTCGGCATGAACGAGCTTGCGATCAACGCTCTGCGCATGAATCCCGATCGATTGATCGTCGGCGAGGTACGAGGCGATGAGGCATTGACCCTGCTGCTTGCCTGCACCCAGGGAAACGACGGAGCGATGTGCACGGTCCACGCCGATTCATCCGAAGGTGTCTTCGGCAGGTTGCAGATGTACCTGGCTATGACTCGGGAACGATTCGAACCAGCAGCCGCCAACCTGTTGGTCTCCCAGGGCCTCGACGCCGTGATCCACGTTGCCCGCCTCGAAGACCACTGCCGAGTCGTCACCTCGGTCCGGGAGGTCACGGGAGCCGACAAAGACCTCGTGATCTCGAATGAGATCTACGGCCCAGATCCAACGGGCCGGGCAGAGCCTCGCTACGGCTTTAGTGCAGCGCGAATCGAACGGCTCGAAGCAGCCGGGTTCGATCGACGCTGGCTTGCCGAACCAGCAAGCAGGAGACACTGATGGCCGCGATCACATTCGCCACGATCTGCGCTGGCATCGGACTCGGGTTCCTCCTCGTAGTCCAAGGAGTTCGAGGCCGACGAGTACTCCCCGAGATACGGCGACGCCGCGAGACCCCCTCAACCTCGATTCGCCTGCCGTGGGCGGTCGGCGCCGTCGTGGCTGGGCTCGCAATTCTGGCGATCACAGGCTGGCCCGTCGCTGGCGTCGCGACGGTCGCGGCCGTCATCTACATCCAGCGCCTGTTGAGCGGCAATGGTGATCGCGCGACGAGTGTGGCGCGAACGCAAGCCATAGCAAATTGGACCGAGATGATCCGGGACAACATGGCGGGCGCGGCCGGACTCGAGCAGGCATTGATGGCCACCGCTACCGTCGCTCCACTCCCAATCGCGACCGAGGTCAAGCGTTTCGCTCGACGGCTAGAAGACCTGCCCCTGCCTGATGCACTCGCAGTGCTCGGCGATGAACTCGATCACCCGTCAGCCGACATTGTGGTCGCCGCCCTCGCCAATGCTGCCCGCATGGAAGGACGAGATCTTGGCGCATTGCTGAGCCGCCTGGCCGAATCGATCCGTGGCGACGTGAGAATGCGG
>JAYJME010002497.1:0-13594 GCA_036873775.1 Costaria costata | reverse complement strand
CCTGTCATCCTGTCGGAGAAACATGGACAAACTTCGCGTCATCGATATGATAACGAAAAGGCTTCAGAGCCCGATTTTGTTATAGGGGCCCAGTCCAAAAGATCGGATTTGAAAACCAGATACAAATTTCTTTCATAAGAATTTTGTGGGAGCAGGGGGGGGGACAGGGGACAGAGCCTAATTTATTTGACTAGAAAATGACTGAAAGAAGCGGGGGTTTTCCTGAAGAATGTTCAAAGCCATTGTAGACCCAGTGACAAGTCACTGGGATTTTTTTTTTTTGGGAACCTGTGTTTTTTTTTCCAAGTTTGTCCAATCGCTTGACCAAAAGAGTTCCATGTTTTGTGTGTCTACCAAACGGCACTTCACATGAACACCCGATATCATTTGCTACGAGCTCGTTCCAGCAGAGGTTATCTACCGCTATATACAGCAGTTGTCTCGCGAAAGAGAAGAGGGAGAGAAGAGGTTCTGCATAGCCCAACAACAGCAGTATAGGCGGCACACATGACGAGGGCCGTGGTCCGAGGGAACCTGCTCTTCGTACTGCATACGCTAGCCTTGTTGGCTGCGCATCGCACTGTTGACAGCCCTACCCTTGTGGAATGTGGATTTGTGAGCACACGCGAGGGTTGATTTGTTGGTTCCACACAACCCGGTTGCAAGACGCCGACTCGGACAAAGTCGTCTCGCAATCGAACACCTCACAGCAGAGATCCCTCGGAAAGATGCGGAGTCTAAGAGCTGGGTAGACTGGCGGGGGGGCGGCCGGCGGGCGGGCCGCTGCGGGAGGCAGTGCCGGCGAGAGCAAGTCTTCTCCGTTTTGTGTCATGACAGCAGCTTCGTGATATGTGTTCTTGAAAGCACCAGACAGCAGCAAGCAGCAACAGCAGCAGCAGGAACATGCTACAGCAGCAGCAGTTTATTGAACGGGGGGGCAGCAACAACAGCAAAAGCACAACAGTAGAGAGTACAAACTAACCCCGCAGCTAACGCACACCAAACACTCAGCAGCGTCTTGTTCCTACAATACCTCATCTCACTGTCACAGCAAGCAGGAACGTAGGACTTGTGCAGACTTGGTTCGTGCGAGCTGCGTGCCTCGGAAAAAGTGGATCTGACCTCTTGCGAAGAAGTTGCTGCTGCTGCTACTGCTGCTGCTGCTGCTGCTGCTGCTGCTGCTGCTGCTGCTGCTGCTGCTGCTGCTGCTGCTGCTGCTGCTGCTGCTGCGGCTGCTGCTGCTGCTGCTGCGGCTGCTGCTGCTGCTGCTGCTGTGCTTTTTTCGGACTGCTCTTTTAGAGATCTCCACCCGACGCGGTTCCCGACCACGGCAGCTACGGGTCCCCCCACTGCTTTAAAACTTCCAACATCGGCTTTGCCCTACTGTTAATAATACCACCCCCGAACACAGCGGGTATGTGGGTACTCTTGTTCTGTGAGTGGTGCTCGAGGCACAGTTTGGTTCTTTCAAAACCACAATTTTGGTACGTCGCTCGTGCGGCCCCTCTTTTTTCATAAATATGCTGCTTGCTTCTACGTACCTAGGAGTACCAGGTGCCTGTTTGCCTTTTTTTGCCAAAAGTCCGAAGGCGGGATGTTGGCTTTTGCCAACAGCCCAAGGCGGGGTGCGTTATTTCCAGCAAATCTGCGGTTAAAATATTACTGACAATTTTTGGAGAAATGTTTTTTTTTAGAGGGGTAACCCTATAAAATGCGTAGGAAACACCATCTCGTATTCCTGGGTAGTCCACTTTGGGGCTGCCATCTTGTGTGGGTTGGTTTTGAGAATCGGAAACGAAGCTACATTTCGGTCCGCAAAACCAGCAGGATTGGGCCCAATCGTTTTTTTCAGTTTTTTTTGGATAGCAAGTACTTCTCACAAATAGTCATCAGCGCGAGGAAGACCTGCAGCAGCAGCATCCATGTATGTGGTACGCGAAAGAAATCGTCTCCATGACACTTTCGCCTCCCCCTAGACTACATAGAACTCATCGCACTGGACCACATCTCAACCCACGTAGAAGCATGGACAGGTGGTCGGGATGAGGGAACCAAGACATGTACGCTTCATGCTAGGAGGGTTGGCGTTGTCTTTCCCTCCTCGTAGTCTGCGTTGATCTCGTTGTTTGTCAACGTATACCTCCCAGCAGACGTCGACTGCTCTCCTTGTTCGCGACGAGACAAGTTGTCTTCCGCTTGGCAAATGGCGCCATCGCAACTGCTAGAGTGGCAAGGCCCCCTCGTAGTCCTCAAAATCATTATCCGATCCCATGGGCTCGTGGTGGAGCCTGAGGCGCTCCCGGGTGGGTATTGGGACACAGCAGTACATTCCAGATGCGTCTGGTACTGCTGGTTTTGTCTACGGAAGATGTCAAGTACTGTTGTAGACGATCGAGTAGGAACTCGATATTTTTTACGTCCAAACGAGTTAACCATGCGTGCCAGTATAAAAAAACAGCAGCATTACGCGAGCGGCGATTCGTTTATTGCCCACAAAAAGACTCTCGAGACGGCAGGCTGAGGACCTTGCCTACACCCCCCACAGATAGACGACGTGCCCTAACTATGACACTCTGGCGACACAATACCAGATATAGAAGGGTCTGGTCGAAGATGTTACCGAAAAAGACCAAGGGCAAGCTCAAAAAGTGACAATTCGACATTCCTGGTTCGAACTTGTTCCCGGCCCCTGTACGATAGGGTACTGTGGGCCACGCCATGAGACCTTACCTATGTGCATTGTCTGCATCAAGCTGCACCATCGTACGGCTTGTATCCCGCTGTACATGTATAAAGAGGCCCTTTGGAAATCGCCGTCGTGTAGGCAGAGAAATATCATGTGAGGAAAAACAAATGTTGTTGTTTTTAGTCCAAAACGGCTCGAATATACGCAATCCGCTGCAAGTACACCTGAAAAAGTTGTTAAATTGCGTGTGAGCCCGTTTCAGCTGGTTGAGCGCCAAAACAAAATTCAACTGGGCAAAAACAAAACACTTTGATCTTCAATTGACTTCGAACACTCGAGCCTCCCTGGATTCAAAAATCAACAACTTTCCATATTTACACGGTCGTTAAAACTTTGAACGACGCCCCTGTAGATAATAGAAACGGGTCTAGTGATACCTCTCGCCAAAAGGCCCTAAGTATCCGTAGAAGGGTAAGCTTGATTCGGTCGGACTCCGGAGCTAAAGTACGTGATAGCACGTATAAAGGACAGTTTCGGGTAAGTGTTTCCGTTAAGAAAAAAAAAAAAAGCGATGGCGTAAGCGTCGGTCTTAACGATACGCATTTTATTTGTTTTTTTCCTGAAAGTTCCGTATTTTCCCATATCCATGATGGGTGAATATTGTAGAGCACGAGCTCGGAAACCATCCGTGTGGTGGTCCCAACCCAGCCGGCCTTACTCCTACGCAGAGGTCCGTTCCTTAGCAAGTTAAATCCTCCACTTACTCGGCGCACTAGATCGCCCTGCGCGTTAAACGCTTCAACTACTGCCTTCAGCGAGCTCAGTCAGTCGGCCACCCCGATGCGATCACTTTGTCAACTCGACCGTCAGAGCCCAGAAAACAATGACTTGCGAAAGACCTCGGGAGCGACCCTGGTCAGCTTTGTGCGCCGGCAAGGCGTGGCACAACTCGCGCGGTGCGGCTGCCCGATGCTCGTCACCTTGTTCGTCGATTAACACAAAGTGACTGGGAGTACCAAAAATAATTCAGGCGAGTTTTTCCGGGGATGTGGTTTTTCGTGCTTTCCAGAAAAAAAGCAGGAAAAACAAATAATTCAGGAATTACGTAAAACAACCTCATCGTTAAGATCGAGCATTGGTATTATGTACTTCAATTATAAACAAGAATACAACGGGGCTTCGCTGGCCGGTCGCCGGCTCCCGTGATTCCGAAAAAGCTGTTATCGTCTCTGCTAAAGATAGAGGTCAGATTCAATTCCTAGAGTTGATAATGCTTAACACAGCCAGGACAGAGTGACTGCTGCACAGAGTAGAATTGATGTACAACTGCTGCTGCAGCTCTAGTTGTAGCTCTGCCTACTCGGCGAGAGAGATTTGACGCGCCTTCTACCTTCGTGAACTAGCCGCTAGCGCACGAGCAACAATCACTCTTGGCAGCAGCAGCAGCAGCAGCAATAACAACGACGACGACGACGACAACAACAACAACAACAACAACAACAACAACAACAGTGTTAACATCAAACTACTGCTGTGCTGATGCTACGAATGCTGCACTGAAACGCATATTGGTCTGTTTCTGTACCCGACACGCACCTATGATAGAAATACGGCAGAGTGGTACCTGCTGTTGCTGCTGCTGTACTTAGCTCTGCCGTTTTCGTGCGAGCGTGAGGACCCATGCTACGATAGAGGTGCACCATTTAGTTTAGTAGACTCTTAACTCTAAGAGTTCCAAATCACACCCGAAAAATGTTTTTGAGTATATACTGGGAAGGGAAGCCCGATGAACAAACCCATGGAATAGGCATTTAAAACAGTCATAAAGCAAAACCAGAATGACCTTCCGACGTTTTTGGGTTAAGGAGGAACGTCATTCGGTAACAAAAAACGCAAAAAGGTGGAACTTCTATCGTAGCACGCGCCCGAGGTAGGCAAAAAAACGCCCCCAAATGGTTCCCGATATAAACGCCGGTTTAAAGAGACATCCGTTTTGAATGTAAACAGCCGATCTGACGGATCTGGCACTCGGCCCTCGAGCCTTCGATCACTAAACGTTTCAATCAAATAACCTGGGCTGCTGCCTCTGTACATATGTAGCTCCGGAGAAATGTCCGATAACAGACGCTGCTGTAATTTTACCACACATAGCTCAGCGTTCCACAGCTGCCGCTGTACAGACCGTGTTGTGTGAGTATTTTCGTCGCAAGCTTT
Organism: Costaria costata; assembly: GCA_036873775.1. NCBI lineage: Eukaryota > Phaeophyceae > Laminariales > Agaraceae > Costaria > Costaria costata. The sequence continues at coordinate 8,694 of JAYJME010002497.1, read as the reverse complement.
GATCGATCGAAGGACAACCGTACCAGAGTGGTACCCAACGAAGCCTGACTGACACGCTAGTTCCGGGAAAGTGTAGATCCTGCCCAAGATCTCAACCCCGCGCAGGCGGCCCCGACGGCGTACCCGGCGCATTTCGAGCATCTCGAAGTCGGACATGACATTCCCGATGAAGTCCGCGACTTCACAGGCCGTGGGTTGAGGCGATACACCAGTTCACTCACAGCGCAGGAATTTGCAGAAATCTCGTCGTAGGTACCGAGGTGGAAGGTAGTGTAGACGGGTCGGGCTCACGCCTCGGCCAAGAATCCGCGTGGTAAGGTTGTCGGTGGCAGGGAAGTTACGCAAAAGGGGACAATATTTGTTTCGCATGATCTTCTGACTCTTGGTACATTAAATATTGTCAACTTGTGTGCGTTAGTGGATGACGGACAATAGGTATTTTTATTGTGTGTCGTTGGCATTTTTTTTCTAGTCCGTGATGACAAACTAGGCTCTAGTAAACTTTTATCCTGGAGGAATATCAACAGCATGAGTAGAAAAGCAGCAGCAGCAGCAGCCCCGGCAGCGGCGGCGGCTGAACAAAGATGACGATGAGCACCCTTCGAACGTGTGTGCTCGTCTCTGTTTTTTCTGGTGGAAATGCCGTACAAAACTGTATTGACGACGTCGATGGGGTACGTCTCGTGCATCTCGAAAGCGCGCACAGCGTCTATACTCGTGGAACGTTTTGTTTCGACCGTAAATATTTCAACCATTGACAACGTGTATATACCAGATAATACGGCATAATACCACACGACCAATGAAATGCGAATTTTGTACGAGTTATGATATGACCAAGGCCGGTGACTATTATAAGTTCTCTTAACGCGCCGCTCGCCGACACCCGCAGAAAGGTGGACTTAGACAGATACCGCTTTGCACGTCGGACTCTCGGAGAAGATACGCCGTAATGGGCCAACCCACACTTTGCCGGTTTGGTAGTAAATGTCTCCTGGGTTGTGGGATAGGGCTACTTTCATTCCTCAGACCTGCGCTTTGTCGCTGTCAGGTGGTATGAAAGTCGGGACCAGTGCAGGCTACCTGGCGCTTCTACGTACGCCTGTTTCCCGGAGGCCCGAGTCACAGGCTTTGTGTGCTTGCGTCTATCCACATACCACAGCAGCAGCACACAGTAGCATCAGCAGCAGTATCTTGGTTTCCGTGGATCCGATTCGTGGTAACTGCCTGCGGCAGCGGTCATACCCCATTCGTGCAGTGGGCAGCACGTGTTACGCTTCAAATGTCACACAGCGGCAGGAGTTGAACTCTCCCGGAAATGTAAACCCAGTTTTGATCACTAGATTATTCCGCAAACTGTCGTTATATTTCCGGATAGAGTGGAATCACCAATACCAAAGTGTCCGGGAATGTAAGAATATTTTGATACACCCATTAACATGTAAACGATCGTTACGTTCACGGACAGCAGCGGTATGATTCACGCGAAAAGCTCTAAACCAACTTTAATACCAATTCTCCAGCGCACAACTGAATCTGTCGCGTACTGTTGTACCATTGCTGTTGCGTACTCTGCTTAGCCTTTGAAGTGTTGTTTGTGGTTTTTCGGGCCACTGGTGCTCTGTTTATGGTATTCTTGACCAATAAGAAGCAACGCACACTCGCCCGTCACGACAATGAGGTCAGAGCGGTCAATGACCCCAACCTGCTAGTCACGCCAAAAGCACGCGGCATGCACAGATGAGGGTTGAGCGGCTGCACTTTGTTTGGATGAGCAGGAAGGATGATTCAGGAAAACCCAGAAAATAAATAGCCTAACGTTCCAACTGCTGTACACGAAAGGTGACGGAATTTAACTGCAGAACAACAGAGACCAGGCCGTAAAAACGGCGTGGGAGTTGAGGTCTCTGTTTTCTTCAAAAACGTACGGTATGGTTCTGACACTTTTTGGTGTGTTCTCAATTTTCTTTTGGCCGACCCGCCTCAAATTACGGCCAGCCAACTTGTCGTCCAGGCACGTCGTGCGCCGTCGTCGGGGCCACAACTGAGAGTATTTCGCTCTGAATTCGCGGGAAATGTGTGAAACAAACAAGTTAGTCATTGGTTTCCCACAGGTTATGTTGTTGTCGCGTACTGTCTGTTGTGACAGCACTTCCTCTATACATTTGTGTTTTATATACACGTTTTTTGGATTTAACGCGAGCACGTCAACTTGCCATTTCTAGGTCGTTCCAAGGACGTCTTCTGTTTCGTTTGCTATATTGGCAAAACCAATATATTGTGGGGTGCGTACAAGTTTCTATTCCTTTTATTGTTTCTGTCGATTGGCCGTCCCTCTGTATTGTATTGTCTGTTCATGATTTTTAATCATTTGTTATTACGACAGCAGTACGTTACCGATTTCTACGAGCGCGGCATCTACAAACGCGGACGAGCTCGGGCTTATACGTTTGTTTCGTTTCGTTTCAATTCCGTCTCTAGTTGGTCGAGGACTCCGTGCCTCTGTTTTTTTCTTGGGGTGTTGTGAAGGTTTCTTTTTTAAGAAGTTTTTTTTATTCAAATGCATATCTGGTACAATCGACTACAAGTACGATGCAGCCTTAACTTATTATGCTTTTTTGCTATTTTATAATTTATTGTCTTTTTCCACGTACCGTACTTCGGACAGGAAGATAGACAACACCACGCCAACACCATGCACGTGCGAGCAACTCCCTACAAAAACAGACCTTTTGGATGGCAAAGTGTTTATGATGGACCTCGTACTGTGTAATACCTGGTTTATATCTGGCTCCACCCACAATCAGAGACTCTGGCTGACTATGGGCGAAGTGTAGACAACGAAAAATAGCAAGAAACTGAGAAAGGGTTCTACCGAGCAGGTGTTCGAAAAATAACTTCGTTCGTGGTTTGAGTTCCCAAGACATATCAAACCTACATTTCCCCCCCTCCCAAACGATGCCTGATGGACATACGTCGACGCTACCACGCAGTCGTCGGCCATCGCTCATCTTCTTACCCACGTTCGCAATGTTTGAGCTCATTTGACTCAGCGTTGTATTGTTGGGATGGATCTCTCTTCCGTCGCTGAAGAGTTCCCCACGGCTGTTCCTTTACTTGTGTTGCTAGATATATTAGTACCGCTTGAGTACAATTTCCTTGTTCTTTAATCATCTATATATTTATGCTCAGAGTGGTCAAACCGTACCTTGAACGTAAATAATGGATTAGCAATCATTGAGTCCATGCCTAACACACCGACTGTTACCAGCTCCAACACCACCTCCTCTCTCCCTATTCCCCTTGCTCTCTGACTCCCTCGGTCTCCCCCTCACCCCCCCTCCCCCCCCCCTCCCTTGTTATCTCCCTTCCGTTTTCCCCCCACCGCTATCGCAGGGATGGACGCAAAACCATATGTATTCACCGTTACGTTCCACACTATAGTGGGGTCGGATTACTTTTTTTCCGTGTAATCGGCAAGTTTATTTCGTTCTGTGTGTAATTCCCTTTAAACTTTTTTTTATCGTCGACATCCAACACACCCAGTCTCCGTGCTGATTCTTCGCACTGGTGTAAACAAGCTCTCGGGTCACAGGCTTCGACACTGAGGAAAATGCATCGGATTTTATTAAACAAACGCAATGCCTTTCGTTCGTAAATCGATACGACATGCACAAAATATCTACACCAGCAACCGACCTTGCGGAAAGAAAGAATTCAAAGTAAAATTAAACCAAAAAGAAAACCATATATCAACAAACAAAAACGAAGATCTAAAACGAGGAAACAATACGAACAGAATTGACAGCTAAAGCTCACGCAATAAAGTGCATACAGCAAAACATATTCCGAGAACGAGCCAAAATGAACACGCAAAGCGGAAACAAAGGCAAATACGCCGAGAAACAACTTTAAGTATAGCGCTAAATATGCAGATGCGGACACTTTCCGTCGGAATTAGATAGCTGCCTGTCGAACTTTCGGCTTTTTGGTGATTCCCGCATTTGTATATTGGGTGCTAAGTGACTAATGAATCGGACCCTGATGTACCCAATATTGTGGTTTAAATCGGCCGGAGTTGGGGGTAGAGTGTGCGGGACGATTTTAACATCATGTACTCTAGATCGATGGTGTTTACGGCAGGACATTGTCCATCCGCTAAGGATCATTGAGGCTGGTGCTGTTGTTCGTATGCTATATTTGACCCTGGCGTGTGCTGCAAAACGTGTTGGTGCGGGCTATCTTGCAATTGGGAGCGAACGACAGAAGTCGTGTGAGACTGTCTTAACGACCATCACGCCCGTATGCTCGAAGCACTCTACTTTCTTCATCACTGCACCCTTCCATCATGTGTCCAGTTTTTTCGCCAGTCAGCATTCATCAGCACAACCAGACACTGCTTCGTTGGGATCTTCTCAACCAGGCCCTCTAACGTTTTCCTGGTTTAAGTTCGGCATCCTTGGTACGCTCAGTCAGGGCATACGCAACGACGAAATAAATTGCCTCGTATTTACCAGCCAGCTCAAAGCGCAGATACATAAGTCGTTCGTCAATGAACTAGTGGGTAAACCCAGACCCAGACTCATTGAAGGGTAGGCCTAATATGTACAGCACTTCCCCGATTTCTTCTTTTTCCTGGCCTGAATAACACTTGATACCCTTTGGTGGTTGAACCTCATCCTGCCGGGTCTGCCGCGGTTCCTGCACACCGATAAAGTCACAGCCGTGTTGCCCGCCCTTCGCCAGTTCACGCTCTTCGTGCCCAAACCTGTCATTCCCCTTTACAGCCAGGGTGAGAACATTTCAGGTCGCTACGGCCACAAGTGCCTACTTGTGTATCTTACGAGGTCCACGGGCTGCCTCGTTATCCAGCCGACTCATTGCTCATACTTGTTTATTATTTTCTTGTTATCTGTGGCGTTCCTTTCGTTATTCACGAAGACTCGCACTCTTCTTGCTGCACACTTCCGCCAACACGCCTCGTTGTTTGCTGTTTTGCTTCGACGACAATTCTTGGAGGTGTTCGGCCTCGTTCCTCCACCAACACGCCTCGTTGTTTGCGGTTTTTGCTTCGACGACAATTCTTGGAGCTGTTCGGCATTGTTCGTCAACAGCCACAACAAATAGCCGACTCGGTATAATTGCAGGCATGGTGACTGATCGTTGTCTGACCTACTGAAAACAGAGAGAGACAGCCGTATGTACTTTTCTTTCCCCCGTCATTTGGTTTCTCTTTTTTACAATGTGTATGAGTGATCGACGTTGGAATTCATGCTGCATATTGATTGGTGGAAAGCGCGAGAGCGTGACTTATCCAGCATTCGATGACAAGTAACGAGCCGTTGGAAGGCTGATCACCGTTCGCGGTAAAATGAAGTCCAGTACCCGGCGTGAGCAGGAAAAACACTTCTGACCACGTATTGTCCAGAACCACGCTCATTGTAAACCTATGACGAGTTCAGGTGGAAGGTAGGGGCAATGCTTTAAAGTAACAGAATAAAATAAATATTTTGATGCTAAATGTACTGAATATAGATGGGTACTTGATGAACGATCCTCCATGCTACTATTCGAAGGAGTCGCCTAATCTCGTTTTTGGATCTCTGCGGAAAACCATAGTACAAATACCGCGTGGAACTCGCGCAGCAGGCTATTTGCAACTGCCGTCAAATTGTGTGTGTTTGCTGATGTCGACGGCTGGCTGAGGGTAGTTGTTGCTGTTGGCTTTTCTGCATGTGCGAAGTTACTCTAATGCACGTATTTCCGATAGTCTTCCGGTCGGACGTAGATATGCGATACAGTGGTTAACATATTTTCAGCGCGGTCGAAATTTGAAGAGTGGTTAATCTCGTTGCAGCAAGAGTGGCCTACCATTGCAGAGCGACTTGCTGATGGAAACTTTGTAACCCCGTCCTTGTTTGCCAACGGTTACGCGACTGCCAGGTGTTCCAGCTCGGCCGAACGCCTTCTTTGCTGTGTTTCACGGACTGGGTGATTCTCCCTGGGCATTTAATATCCCTAGTCGGCCGCGAGAATGAGGCTTTGCTGCCATGACTCCTGCACAAAGTACGCAAGCTTCAAAATCGACAGCAGCGAGACGACGGCTTACTGCAAGCAGCATTCTGACGTCGGCATGGTGAACGTCCGCGCGCTCTGCCCCCATGACTCCTGCAACAAAATACCAGTCTTCAATTTCGTAGGCTATACGAAAGCGGCGTATTGCAAGCAACATGCTGAGGATGGCATGATAGACGTAGTTAGCAAGCTTTGCTCACGAGATTCTTGCACAACGAGGCCGAATTTCAATTTCGAGGGCAGCAAGACAGCGAAGTACTGCCAGACTCATGCTGACGTCGGCATGGTGAACATCCGCAGCAAGCGTTGCGCACACGACTCTTGCACGAATTACGCAAAATATAATTTCGAGGGCGTGAAGTCTCCGTTATACTGCAAGCATCATGCTGAGAACAGTATGGTACACGTCAGTCGCAAGTGTTGCTCGCACGATTTATGCACTAGGTGGCCGAGCTTTAATGTCAAGGACACCAAGGTGGCGGCATACTGCAAGCAGCATGCAGTGGACGGCATGATTAACATCCGTCTCAGATGTTGCTCGCATGCCTCTTGCACAAAGGTGCCCAGCTTCAACTATATGGGCATGAAGACAGCAGCTTACTGCCGTCAGCATGCTGGAGAGGGCATGGTTGACGTCTTAAAAAAGCGCTGCTCGCATGACTCTTGCTCCAGCTTTCCGTGCTTCAATGTCGAGGGTAGCAAGGCTGCGGCGTACTGCAAACTACATGCTAAGAATGGCATGGTAGACGTCGTCAGCAAGCGTTGCTCACATGGCTCTTGCACCACGCAGTCAAGCTTCAATGTCGAGGGCAGGAAAACGGCGGCATACTGCAAACAGCATGCTCAGGACGGCATGGTAGACGTCCGCAGCAAGCGTTGCTCACATGCCTCTTGCACTAGGTCACCGACGTACAATGTCGAGGGCAGCAATACGGGGGCGTACTGCAGTCAGCATGCTGGGGACGGCATGGTGAACGTCATTAGCCGACGTTGCTCGTATGACTCCTGCACCAAGAGCCCGAGCTTCAATGTCAAGGGAAGCAAGATGGGGGTCTACTGCAGTCGGCACGCTGAAAACGGCATGGTGGACGTCCGTAACAAGCGTTGCTCACACATGTCTTGCCTTAAACGGCCGTCGTGGGGTGCCCTGACTGGTGGCGCGGCCACTACTTGCACCCAACATAAGAGCGATATCTCTGGCAGCCCGGTGGTAAATTTCGAGGCGATGTGCAGGGTAACCGGTTGTAAGAAAAAATCACGCTGGGGACTCGAAGGGAAGCAAGCTACCCATTGCCTTGATCACGGCCCTCTCCAGGACGGGCTGGTTCGTACTGTCGGGACAGATCGCAGCAAGGGGGGTTATTTCCGTAGTCCTTCGTACGGTGCAGTGAAGGGTCGATCTTTTCGTGTTAAATCTTAGTGTGTGTCGTGAAGTCTTCGTACGTGAGTGACCACAACATAATGTGGTCAACAATCCGTGATCTCTGAAAGCGTTTGATTGCGTGTGGATATACTATAGTCTACGGTAGATATTACCATTGCTTCAAGAACTCGTTGTGGCGTTTCCGTTGGTGTAAGCTGTTTTCGCTACAGGCGGGTTGTCTTGCTCGTTGTTCAATGCCTTAGGTAGTGTATTGAGGCAACGCCGATGGAACCAGTCGACCGAGGCCGTATTTTTGCCTTACGGCAACAATATCCTTGCTGTTAATTGCCGGTTGCGTACAGGCTTCGAATATTTTTACAGTCTGTATGTTTTTTTTCTGTCCTGTCTGTCTGCTGTGTACTGTCTGTAACTTTCGTGGTTTTGCACTGTTTCGACTGCGAGAGCTTACCGTCACCGATCTGCATTATTCGGGCGATTACAGGAGCAGGTGGGTTTTGTCTAACGGGTGGGGCTTGTTTCGTTGCAATCCATCACGAGTTGCCTGCGTTCGCCGTGCTCCGGTGTGGTTTGGGTGGTCGGTACTGCTACTGTTTTTTTTCCTTTTTAAGGCGGTGGGATATATATTTAGTTTTGATCGAACCCACACAGCTACTGCGAATACGAGGCAGGTTTGCCTCATTCACCTCTCTATCAATACCTTGTTCCGCGTACTGCGGTGGCAGGAACATGGGACGTGTAGAGCCTAACTATACAATTCGGCCTTATCACAAGTCTTGTGCAGCTGCTTGATAAGGCGGTGGCCCTTGTGTGGGGACTTTGCAGAGATGGGTTTACCCAGTCGCCAAACAACACCCCTCCTTATCACGGCCAGCGTTTGTTGGGGTTCTACCCAATTTTAGAGAAAGTGCCGATACTCGTAAGCACTGGCAGGGGGGTCACCTTTCGATCCCCTTTTGACAGCCAATCAGAACCACTCGAAGAGCCGCCACCATGTACGGGATATGTTTGCGTTCTTTCAACCTTTTAATGCGTTGTTTATTTTGACAATTGCACCACATCTTCAGACTGGTTGTTATACTGGTGTTCCCTAGGTTTACCTAAGGTACTCTATAACAGAAATTCAAAACCTGTCTGTCTGTCTGTGTGTCCGATGACACAAAAAAGCTCCGAACGACGAGACTTCGCCCCCCAGACCCCTCCCAACTCTGACGCGCAAACCGCGCGAGCCGATCGCG
>JAYJME010002496.1:0-13596 GCA_036873775.1 Costaria costata | reverse complement strand
GGCCAGGCGCTGGGCCAGGCTGGACCGCAGGCGCTGCAAGCCATGCGCCAGGTGCAGCAGGACAAGCAACGGCAGGATCAGCTAGCGCAGGCGCAGAAGATGCAGGCGCTTCAGATGGAGCAGGCGCAGATGGCGCTTTCTCAGCAGCGCGCACAGCAGCAGCGGCAAACCGAAGCGGCGAACATGCGCGGCGGCTACCTCAACAGCATCGACCCCAGCGCGGGGCCTGCGATGGACTTCAACCCCGCAGCGGCAATGCGTGCGGGCCTGAGTGCGCCCGAGATTGAGATGCTTGCACCGCAGGCACGGAAGCCGCTCATTGTCGGCAATACGGTGCTTGACCCGCAGACGTTCAAGCCGCTGTATCAGGAGCCGCAGAAGCCTGCCGCGCTGCCGTCCGCGATTCAGGAGTACCAGTTTGCGCAGGGGCAGGGCTATCAAGGCACCTTCCAAGAGTTTCAGACCAATCTCAAGAAGGCAGGGGCCACCAACATCGGCATGCCAAAAATTGAGGTAAAGATGGGCGAAAGCGTGGCGGGGCAGATCGGCCCGATGGCGAAAGATTCGCGCATTCAAGCGCAAGGCGCCGTTGGCATGTTTGACTCTGCCGACCGAATCCAAAAGGCACTTGACAGTGGCAAGGCCAGCGCCGGCCCGCTCACTACGCAGATTCAGACCGTAAAGCAACTTGTGCAGAAGGTTGCGGGCGGCAGCGACGAGGGCATCCGCCAAACGCGCCAAGTCATCAAGGGGCTTGCGCAAATGTCGGTAGAGGCGCGCAAGGAACTGCAAGGACAAGGGCAGGTCACGGAAAGCGAAGCCGCTGCGGTTGCAAGGGCCGAGTCCGGCGACATCAATGATTTGACGACCGGCGAACTGCAAGACCTTGTGACGCTGACTAAGCGGGCGGCGCACATGCGGGCCAAGAACCATCAAAGCATCATCGATTCAATGTCGGCTAGCGATGCAACCCGCGGCATGGTCCCCTTCTACAAGGTGCAGAACATGGAAACGCTTCTGAAGCACTCGCCGCAACTCCCGCAGATCGGCGGCGGGAATGCTGTTGACGATGCGTTGAAGATGTACGGCGGGAAAAAATAATGGCAACGCTGCAAGAGGTCGAATCGGCTTTCCTGCGCGCCCATCAAGCGGGCGACACGCAAGCGGCCACCGTGCTGGCCGGCGAGGTCAATCGGCTGCGTGCGGCGGCCAGTGTCCCGGCCGGCGAGAAATGGACGGCTGGCGGTGCTGTGGCTACTGGCATGGCCGACCCCATCCATGGCGGTGCGCAGCTTCTGACCAAGATGCTGCCGCGTGGCATGGTGGATGCCGGCAACAACCTAAACAACTGGATCGCCGACAAGACCGGCGCTGTTGCCCGCATTCCAGAAGGCGGCGTTGACGAGATGGTCAAGCAGCGCGAAGCGCAGTACACCGCTTCGCGTTCGGCAGCAGGCAAGGACGGCATTGACGGGTGGCGTCTGTTGGGGAACGTGGCTAGCCCGGTCAATCTCGCTCTAGGGGCTGCTGCTGCGCCTGCCCGTGCGTCGTCGCTTGGTGTCAAGATGGCGGCGGGCTCGGCCGCAGGCGCTGCCGGCTCTGCGCTTGCGCCCGTTACTGAAGGCGATGATTTTGCAGACGCCAAGGCCAAGCAGATGGCAACCGGCGCCATCTTTGGAGGGGTCACGCCCGCTGCGGTTGCCGGCTTGTCTCGCGTCGTCAGCCCGAAGGCATCAACGGACGCGGGTGTTCAGATGCTGCGCGAGTCCGGCGTGAAACCAACGGTCGGGCAAACGCTGGGCGGGTTTGCAAATCGCGTCGAAGAAAAGTTCCAGAGCCTGCCAATCGTGGGTGATGCCATTTCGGCAGCGCGTGGCAAGGCGGTTGACCAACTCAACGCGGCAGCGATCAACCGCGCCACTGCGCCTATCGGCGTGAAGGTTGACAAGATCGGCCAAGAGGGAATCAAGCAGGCCGGCGACGCACTTTCTAGCGCCTATGACGATGTGTTATCCGGCCTGAAAACTGTGCAGTTTGACCAGCAATGGCGGCAGGACTTCGGGCAGCTAAAGACACTTGCAAAGGGGTTGCCAAGCGGCGTGCGTGGCACGTTTGACAACAAGGTGAAAACGCTCATTGAAAGCCGTATCTCCAAGGCTGGCGGCATGACTGCCGAGACTATGAAGTCTTTGGACAGCGAGCTAGGAGAAGCGGCGCGGCGCTACGGCCGGTCAATGGTGGCAAGTGAGCAAGACCTAGGCGATGCGTTCTTGCAGGCGCAGGCGCTACTGCGTGCCCAGGTTGCGCGCAACAGCCCTAGCGCAGCCGAAAGGCTCAAGGCCATTAACGAGGGATGGGCAAACCTTGTCCGCGTCGAAAAGGCAGGCGCGGCGGCGATCAATAGCGACGGCGTGTTTTCGCCAGCGCAATTGAACAACGCCATCAAGAGTGCCGATTCCAGCGTGCGCAAGCGCGGCGCGGCGCGTGGCACGGCTTTGATGCAAGACCTTGGGAGCGCGGGTGGCAGGCTTGGGAACAAGGTCCCAAACAGCGGCACTGCTGATCGTCTTCTGTACGGTGGCGGCGCTGCCGGCGCTGCCGGCTACTTTGTTTACCCGCTGATTCCTGTCGGGCTGGGCGTTGGGGCGGGGCTTTACAGCAGCCCGATGCAATCGCTACTGCGTGGCCTTGTTTCGTCTCGCCCAGAGTCGGCCCAATCGGTAGCAGGCTTGTTGAATAGGTCCGCGCCCATGCTTGGCCCAGCAGGAGGCCTGCTTGCGCTCGAAGTAGGCAAATAGGGCGGCGTACATCGCAACACCTAAACCCGAAGCTGCCGCCCCTAAATACCTGTAGGCATCTTCCACCGATCACCCCCAAGGCCCGCCATGTGCGGGCTTTTTCGTTACAGAGGCACACATGGCCGTTCCAAGCACCTTCGCCGACCTGTCCACCACGCCCGGCAGCAATAGCGGGCTGATCTCGGATAGCACGGCTGTCAACCAGATCGACAACCACCTGCAATCGGTCTATGCGCTGATTGCGTCGATCTATGCCAACAGCGGCAACGGTTGGTCCTCGCCTTATCTTTCTGTCGCTGCGCCAACTTGGACAGGAAACCTTACCACAAGCACCGGGAAGATCGGGATTGGCACGGCCAGCCCCGCAACCCCTGCCGAAGTGCTGGTTTCATCCAGCGGCGCCACTGTGCAAGCACTGCGATTGAGCAACAACGCGGCCGGCGTGTCCACTAAGGTGCAAATCGGTTTCTACACCGCAGGGGGGACGGCTTACGGGCAGATCAGCGGCGGCTATGGCTCATCGGTGCCGGAGATGGATTTCAACCTTCCGTCAGCAACGGCGGGCAGCTTCCGCTGGCTGCAAAACAGCACGGTTGTCATGTCGCTTGATCCGAACAACAACGTGTTCTTGTCAAACACCGCTAGCGCACCGTCTACGCCTACGGGTGGCGGCGTTCTCTACATCGAAGCCGGGGCCTTGAAGTACCGGGGCAGCGGCGGAACCATCACAACTCTCGGGGCGGCTTAATCATGCTTGAAACACTCGGAACCCTACTTGTCGGCATCATCATCGGTGCCATTGCTTCTGCTGGCCTGCTGGTGTGGTGGGATCGGCGCCGCATGGATCAGGTGGAAGACGACACCGACCAGCAGAAAAGCGGCGGTGGCGGCGGTCCTAAGCCTGTGAAATAAGCGGTGCCATGTGGTCAGCAAGAAGCCGGACTTCAGCGATTCAGAGCGGGCAAGACTGCAAGCAATCGCGGAAGAAAAACACCATGAGGATTGGCTCAAGGCTAGGCGAAAATCACGGATGGAAGCAATCCGGGGATGGGTCACATGGATAACCGCCGCATGGGTTTTGAAGGATCTGCTGTGGCGCGATTTGGCCGGGGCGTTGAAAGACCTATGGAAATAGCCCGCGCCATCAACCATGCAGTCATAGCGACGGAGTGGCTTGCGCGGCTGATCCTGTTGCTAGCTGCGCTGCTGGTGCTTTACTACGCGGCAGACCGTGAGCCACCGTTTCGGCTGATCTCGACTGAGCCAGCAGAGGCGCAGGCGGGCGAATACCTGACGCTTCGCAACAAGGTGCACCGGGACGTTTCGCGGGGCTGCAACACAGAGTTCACGCGCTACATCTTCGACAGCCACGGCACCCGCTATGACATGGGGCACGCGCAGGCCACGGCTGAAACCATCGCACGCATGGAGCGCAAGACGCCCGGCGAACTCCTCATGTCGCTGAGGCTGCCGCCGAATCTTGCGCCTGGCCCGGCAACGCTTCAGACCGTGATACATCACGAATGCAACCGCGTGCACAACTTATGGCCGATTCGCACCACCGTGGACATGCCGTTTACGGTCTTGCCCTGATAGCGCTAGGGGTGCTTGTCCACTACGGGTGGGCATGGTTCCCCCCGGAGCATCAGAGCCAGATTTGGAACATCGCAGGAGCGTTTGCACGGCTGGTAGGTGTCAGCGTAGCCGCGTGGTTCATTCGTAGCACTGTGGCCCGTTTAGCGGCCTTCTGGTGGGCCTGCGAGGAACTCATGGTGATCGGGTGCAGCAGTCTCTACATCGTCAGCCCGTGGGAGGTCTTGCCGGGGCAGGCGCAGTGTTCGGCGCTGCTGCAATTCGACCTTGGGCGCATCGGGTTGGCGCTAGCAGTATTTGTGCTGTGGCGCTATGTTCACAAGCAGTTGCCTAGATGAAGCCTGCGCTTTTGTGCAATATAGGCTTCGTGAGCGGAATTGGCGTCATCATATGTTCCAATATGCTTGACCTTGCCACCGATACGTATTTGCGCGATCCAGCGGTTTACGCCTTTGTTAAAGTGAGCGCCAAGCAAGCCTGATTTACTGCTTTTTTTGGCTTTCCATAAGTTCTGCGAGTTTTCGCATTGAGTTACGTCGCGTAAATTTTCAAATCGATTGTCACTTGGGTTGCCGTTAATGTGGTCAATTACACCGGATGGCATTGACCCATTCATGTAAAGCCACGCAAGCCGGTGTGCAAGAAGTACGCGACTTCCAATGCAGAGCCTGTAATAGCCATTCATGCGAACGCCGGGCGATTCTTTTGAAGTTAGAGAAACGTCTTTGCCGCGCCTTGTAAGACGTTTAAACATCCCATTTTGTGGGTTGTATGAAAACACGGATCGCAGGTCTTCGGCAGTTAGCGTCATTTGCGCGGCATACTAGAGTTAATGCGATATATTATAGCTCCTCATATGTCAATATGGAAGGGCTTACAGGTGACAAGTTCAACAGCGGGGGCCGATAATGCCGCATGTCTCTAACGGACAAAATACGCGGGCTGCTAAAACTGCCGAAACCGGAGAATGTGATTCTCTGGATTCTGGCGGGGGTAGCCGGCTGGGCGGTGCTGGAAGAACTGGCGCGCTGGCTCTCTCAACCGTAGGTGGACGGCGCTTCCTGCTGACGCTGATTAGCGGCGCGGGGACGTTCACCCTTACCCTGCTGGGCAAGATCGATGCAAGCGCCTACATGCTGACGACTATCGGCATCGTCGGCGCGTACATCGGCGGGAACACGGCTCAGAAGATCAAGGCACCGGAGGCGCCCAATGCCTAACGCACTCGGCCTGCTGGGTGAAGCCCGCATGCAGGCAACCCCGCGCAATAAGCTCATGGGCCTGCTGGCCGATGCTTTGACCGCAGCGAATGACTACGCACAGAAGCCGGACGCCCGCATGCCTGGCGGCAAGGCTAACCCCGTGCTTGGCTTGCTTGCCGATGCTGCATCACTCAACAGCCTAGCCACCACGGCACAACGTGCTAGCTACGGTGAGCCGCTGACAAACAAGGGCAAAGCGAATGTGCCGTTCCTGAAGCCGGAAACCGCCGATGCGCTGATGATGGCGCCGCTGTCTCCGCGCAATGCTCTAGCGATGATGGGCGCGGGGATGGCTGACACGGGCGCAGCAAAGGCGGCGATTGACATTGCGGCGCTTAAAGGCAAGTTTCCCGGCGTTGACTTCTGGCTGACGCAGCGCGGCGATATTGCCACGCTTGACCGGGTTGTGGTGCCAAAGGAAATGCGTGGGCAGGGTGTCGGCTCGGAGTTTATGGCCGAACTGGTGAAGGCGGCAGATGCTGACGGCGCCCGCATTGGCCTGACACCATCCAGCGATTTAGGCGGCAATAAAGCGCGCCTGACAGAGTTTTACAAGCGTTATGGGTTCGTGCCAAACAAGGGCAAGAACCGCGACTTTGAGCTTATGCAGGGGATGGTGCGCCAACCTGAGCAATAGGCATTATTTCCTCGACTCCCGCCAACGCTTTGCAGCCGCGCAAACGATAGCCCGGCGAGTTGCGGCCAGCGGGTCTCGTTCAACGTCTGACGGCTCGGAGAACTCGCCGACGTACTCGCCGGCCATCCAGTCAACTTGCCCGACAGCAACGCGCATGTTTAGCGCAAAAGCCAGCCGGAACGCATCGCCATCATCCTCCAAAGGCCACCACCAATGATCGCCGGCCCAATATCGGCCGTCCGGCGCCTTCATGATTCTGGCTGCCTTGGCCGCAGCGTCGAGCAATTCACCATCGGTCATTTCATCCTCTCACGCGAATAGCACGAATCGTGCGGTAAGTGTTGCGGGTTTGTACCACTGTGGATCTAATCAGCTAAAATAAGACGGCCCGCAGCGGTGCGCTAACACCGGATGCGGGCCTAACCAATCTCGTTATGAAGGAACGACCATGGCTATCAATGATTTTACTGCCGAACAGTTGCAGCAGCGGCTGACGTATGACCCGGAAACGGGACTGTTTGCGTGGGTTCCCGGATGCACCAGAAGGTTTCCGAACGGTGGGCCGGCAGGCGTCAAAGACCCGGAGGGCTACATCAGAATTTCCGTGTTCAAGCGGTTCTGTATGGCGCACCGTTTGGCGTGGCTGCAAATGACTGGAATGTGGCCTGTCGGTCAGATTGACCACATCAACGGGATTCGCAGTGACAACAGATTCTGCAACCTGCGTGATGTTGACCCGGCAATGAATGCACAGAACAGGCGCGCTGCGCACAAGAGTTCGACGCATGGCTATCTGGGTGCTTCACTCAATCGGAAGACAAATCGATGGGTTGCAAAGATTGACGCTAACGGGAAGCGGACAACAATCGGCACGTTTGCCACTCCGCAAGAGGCGCATGAAGCGTACATGTCCGCAAAGCGAAGGCTTCATCAGGGCTGCACCGTGTAGCGCATGCTCACCACCCTACCCACAATCCCGCACATAGTAAGCGGAGAGGTAGTAGGGACATGCTGTCATTCCGCCACCTCGGGAGATTGAGCCATGGCGGCATCAATGGCGGCGCTCATGCTGAGCCCTTCACCATCACGCAAATTGCACAGCGGCCCGGTTCGTCAGCGGTGAACTGATCGCCGCAGCCGCAATGCGAAAGGTCTTCCAGCCGCCTAACCTCAGCCTGCGCCTGTTCCAGCGCATCCAGCAGGCGGGCGAACTCTTGAGACAGCCCGGCGCAATCCGCAGCCGTGCGCAGTTCGCGCAACTCGTCATCATCCAGCGCATCCCTGATTGCCTTGATGTCGTCGGTCATTTCGTATCTCCAAGGGCTCGGATAGCGGCGGCACAGTTCTTCGCGGAAATCTGGCCGTCAAGCATCCATTGATCCAGCGCACACAGTGCCGCCTGCTCCAGGGCCTGCGCACGGACAAGAGCGGCAAAGCGGGTCACAGAGTCCCACGCTTGCGACTCTGGCAGCGTAAGGCCCCGGCCTTGCTCGCGTCTGTAGTCCACGGCGCGAACGGCGTCAATGCCAGCCTCGCGGGCCATGCGTTCGATGTCTTCGGGGGTCATGTGCGGTTCTCCTGCAATGTGTTTAGCGGTGTTCACTTGCGTTTCGCAAGTGGTTGATTCTTATAGCACTGGCGCCGGGCGGCGTTCATTTTTTAGGCTTCAACGGCGGCGGCGCCCAATGCGTCATTTTGTTCGTGAGCGGAGTTCCACTCCACCAACACACAAAGCCGTTGCCGAATTCCTTACCTTGGAAATTGCGTTCATGGCGGTAAACGCCAAGCCGGTGCTGCGCGGGTCCGTTTGCGCCTGCCCATGTCAAAAGCACCGGCCCGTTGCGGAGCGCGCTTGGGTCGTCAATCTTGCGCCACATGCGCCTAGTCATCCAGTGCGCCAGTTGTTCAAGCATGATTTTTCCTAAGCAGACTGCAGCCGTTGTAGAAGATCCATCGGCGCAGCATTGTGCGCAACCCGCACCGCTGTTTCCTCCACCATCCAGAACTTGCCGACACGCTCAGGCGGGGGCCAGATTTCACCCTCTCGCGCCCAGCGGCGCAAAGTGAACAGCGACGGCGGCGGGCTGTAGTTCTTCGCAGCCCACTCGGTTAGCGGCAGTTTCATGCGTTCCTCGCGTCCAGTTCGTCGCGCTCTGTCCACCGCTCCTGCATCGTCGCCAGCGTGCGCTTGCTGGCAGCGCGAGGCCAGCGGCTGCGCAGCAGGTCATGCAAGCGCGTCAGGCCGGCAGCGTTGGCAACGGTCTGCCCGTCAATCTCGGCCGCCCACTGGTCGGATCGGTGCGACGGGTCGCGCATCAAGCGGATGATGACCGTGTGCCCGTTGATCTTTCCGCCCAGCCAGTCGCCATGCAGCGGCGCCATCGGCGGGTAAGCTGGCGCCGGGCCTGCGATGCTGGCGGCTTCCCGCGCACGCTGCCGGCGCTGGTGTGCGCCTGGCGTGGCGTTGTAGCGGCGCCAGCGGTTCGGAGTTTGGAAAGTTGGCATATCGACTAGTTGGGCGTCTTACCGCTGATCGACGCGCCCTGCACCCAATGCATGCCCAAGGCGGCCTCGATGGCGCGGAAGGCTTTGTCCTGCGCAACACCACCATGCTCGCGCCGGTCCAGCGCGCTGTAGTAGTCGCTCACCGCCCTGCGTACAGCCAGCAAGGCAGCATCGTCGGCATCGCGCTGGCGGTCTGCTTCTATGCAGTGTTCACACAGGGCGGCGTCTTCTTGCTCTGACGTCTCGCAGTAGCCGCCGCAGTTCTCGTGTCTCTGGCATTCCATGCTCAGTCCTTCACAGTTTTCAACCAGCCGCCCAACACGCCGGTCGAGCGGACCCGCTAAAGCGGGCCGCGCTCACCGGCAACGTTCGGCTTCACAAACCAAGTAACTTGCGTTCGTGTGGCGTCAACTTCGCCAGCGCGGCCTCGCGCTCAACGCGGACCTTGTCGGCGGTCTGGTGGTCGCGCCACCAAAGCTGCATTTCTAAGCTGCACTGCGCCACGTCTCGGCCTTGCAGGGCCTCGCAAAGCTCGTTCACCATCAAGTCACCAAGGCCCTTGTCAACCTTGCAGTACACGCGCGGGTGGTATCCGTCCCACCAACTGCGCTCCCACTTCTTGCCGGCCAGCTCATCCAGCAGGCAGGCCACGCGAGAAATCTCTTTCTCGTAGCCACTGGCGTCCATGTGGTCACTGTTGCAAGGCATTTTCTGTTCTCCAAGTGTTGTGGCTTCGTTCACCAGTGAAGCCGAACTGACGGTTCGAGCGGACCAGCCTACGGCTGGCCGCACAACCTAGCGTTGGGCGTCTTGCTGTCGGGCAAGGTTCTGCGGTTCCACATGTCGCGCAGCACCTGCTTTGCGCTGTCCATCAGCGGGAACACAAGGCAGGTGCTGGCGCCGCAGTCGCAGCACTCGACGTACTCCGCGCCGTCGTTCTCGCCTTCCTGTTCGCCTGACACACACTTGCCAAAGCGCGCTGTCCCGCCGCAGAACGGACACAGGGCCAGGCCCAGCTTCTCGCGGTCTTCAGTCATGGTCATAGCTCGGGTCGTCCACCATCTCCGTTGCCGGGTAGGCGCCTCGGCTGTTCGGCTCGGCAGGCCACGCCCGGAACTCATAGTCGCCGGTGCTGTCGGGCGTGTTGCGCAGCCACACATGGCGCACCTTGCTCCATCCAGTCATCGGGCCGCCGTTCCACTCCTCGCACGCAGCCATGAACGCGGCCGGGTCTTGGTGGCCTTTGCTCATCAGCGTCTTGGTGTCGTCGGTGTAAAGGCACTCCACGGCCAGCGGGTGCTTCGGCACCGGCCGCCCAACCACTCGCTCAACCGGACCTTCGTCGGCGGGTGGTTTCTTCTCGTCTTGCTTGCGCATGTAGCGCCTCCTTGTCCGGTTAGCTCAAACGTTAGGCGTCTTGCGGCACTCGCAGCGATGGTCCTCAGCCCGGGGGCAGCGCTTGTCGCCGCACCTGTCGCACACGCTCATGCGGGTTCGCGTCACGTTGTGTTCCATGTCGCACCTGGCGCACCAGCAGCCTGGGTCTTTCGGTGTCCAGTCAAAGGCCGGCGCCCCATGGTCGGCCAGCATCGCCCACAAGTCAGCGGCCACGCCGTGCTCGTCTCCATCGCGGTCCAGTATCTCTGCGGCTCGCCGCAGTTTCCACGCCGGCACCGTCACAGTCTCTGCACTCATCGCGTTCCTCGTTCAGTTCGTCAATCAACCAGCCGCCCAACCCATCGCTCAACCGGAGGTCAGCGGCAAGCCGCTGCCCCCGGTTAGCTCAAGCGTTGGGCGTCTTGCCGCTTGCCTGCGCCTGCATGTCGCGGCGCTTGCCACATTCGGCGTGAAACGGGCCTTCTGCGCGGTACTGCTTGGCCTGCTCAACCCACACGCGCACCATTACGGAAGTAGCCTGCTCGTCGCGCTCAATCGTCATTCCGCAGCCACGGCATGCCGTTGTCAGTCCGGCAAGTTCCGAGAAGTCCATCGCGTTCGTCCTTTTGTTCGTCAATCAACCAGCCGCCCAACACTCGCTCAACCGGACCCAGCCAGGCGGGCCAGTTGTCATCTTCTGGTTTACAACTGCGCACGCCTGGCCGGTCCGGTTAGCTCAAACGTTGGGCCTCAAGGCTCCAGCACCAGCGAAAGCTCATCAAGCCGCAGGCTGTCCGCGTCCTGCCAGTCCTGCGCAGGCCGGATGTACTTCGCCCGCAGGGCCTCCACGGCATCGTCATGGGCTCGCCCGCGCTGGTCGGTCTTCTTGTCCCACTCCAGCCACTCGGCCTCGGTCATTTCGACTTCACGGCTGTAGGTCACTCGCTCACTCACAGAAATCATCACCTTCGGCATGTCGCTTTCCTTTCGCTCCGGGTAGAGGCCCAACTAGTCATTCGAGCCGACGCCTGACGGCGCGGCTTAATTGCAACGTTAGGCGGCTTGTGGCACGCCATCCAAATAGATCGCCCGCGCCTTGCTGCTTGGCATCGGTGTCGGTCGCTCGGTCGTCTTGCTGCACAGTAGGCGGTTGTTCAGCAGGTGCCGCCACGCCTGGGCGTCGTTCTCAACCGGGCGATGCGGGCCGCCGTCGTACAGCTTTGCCAGCTTGCCGCCGCTTTGCCGGTAGAAGGGCGTGCTGCGCGCCAGCGGTTCCACGGCCTGCACGCGCACTGCAATGCTGCCGCCGTAATGGCAGATGCTGCGCGCCTCGTCTTCGCTGTAGCGGCCGGCCTTGTCAATGCAGATGGTGTAGCCGCAGCTATCTGGCTTCCACCACGTCACATGCTCGTGGCCCTTGTTCGTGTGCCCAATGTGGGCAATGAGGTATTCCATTCCTAGTCCTTCTCAGTTTTCAACCGGCCGCCTAACCCCTCAGTGCAGCCGACTCGCCGCAAGCGACTCACGGCTGACTTCGATCGTTAGCCGGCCGCCTCATGCCGCCAGCTTGGCGCGCAGCGCGCTGGCCGTCACGGTGTACGGCACCGGGGTGGCGCTCATGTAGCGCAGCGGGCGCACGGTGTAGGTGCCGTTTCCGTTGTGCTGCACGGCAACAGGCTTGCCGGCGGAGGCGCGCTTTGCTTCGTAAGCGGCGGCGAGTTGGTGGCTGGTCATGGTGCGCTCCGGTTGGTGTGTCGATGCCTGAATATTACTGCAACCAAAAAACGGATGCAAGAACTATTTTTAGTGCACTACAATCGCCGCATGGAACAGCCCAAGACACGCGGCCGGCCGCGCAAAGCCGAAGATGAGAAGTTGGTGCGGGTGGTGTTGTTCTTGCCACCGGCCGCCGCGCAAAAGATCGAACAGCACGGCCAAGAGTGGGCGCGTGCGGTACTCAAGCGCGCCAAGCCACCGGCCGGCTAACACTTCGCTCAACCGGAGGTCAGCGGCGAGCCGCTGCCCCCGGTTAGCTCAAGCGTTAGAGCGCATCAACCCCGCTCACCACACCCGCAGCGCTAGCCACCATCGAAGGCGCCCAGCCGCCGCGAGCAACGCGCAGCCAGCCTTCATAGCTGCCGGTGCTGCTGCCAAAGGCGCTTGCGCCGTTGTCCACCAGCCATCGGGCCAGTTCTTCTGGCGTGGCAAAAGCCGGGCTAATCGGCGTGCCCTCTGTTGTGTCTTCGTACATCATCAGGTGCGTGCGCTGTTCGGTCGGCCAGTTCGGCATGTAGTCGTCACGGTGCGGGCGCTGCCCAGCCCATTGCTCGTAGCACTCTGGCCGCTCCCCTTCGTCTTTCTGGTCTTCGTGTTCGCCGCGTTTCCACAACGCGCACTCCGCATCCCACTCATCCACCCTCGGCTGGTAGCCGTCGCCGGGGTACAGCGGCTTGTAGCGCTCCACCATGCGGGTTGTGTGCCAGTCGGGCACTTGATGCTTCGGGTGTTGCCAGTCGGCCGGCACGCGCCTCACTTCTCGTCCCATGCTTGCTCCTGTGCGCTACGGAAACAGCGCTCTAACCCATCATTCAACCGGACGCCGCAACGGGTCCGCGCTTTTTGGCACCCAGCGGGCGCCGGTTAATTCAGCCGTTATGCCGCTCTGTGTTGCTCATGCTGCTTCCACTTCGTCAAACTGCACGCCACGGTCAGCGGCTTCGCTCTGAATGAATGTGATGAAGTCGGCCATCTCGCGCTTGCCCATCTTCCGGGTGCTGAGTCCCATCATCACCACGCCACCACGCAGGCCCATTGCCAGGCGCGGCTGCTCTTGCCTGAAGCCAGCGGTCAGAAGGTCTTTCCATTCCTCTGCTGTCAGTCGCTGCATGGAGCCATTGACCGGCCACTGAAGCTGGCGACTAAAGGCATCCAGCAGCACCCACATCAGAGCGTTCTGATCCAGATTGCGGCGCGGTTCTTCCACGCGCACCGTAAAGCCAGCCGGCGCATCAGCCACCGCAGCCATTGCGCGGCGTCGGGCCAGTTCGTGCGACAAGACAAAGTAGCTCATGTGATGACCTTATCGAATACGCCAAGCTGCACTTTCAACTCGGCTAACAATTCCAACTCGCTGCCGTACCGCTGCACAAAACTGCGCTTCTGGTTGTGCACCGATGGCACATGCCGCCCATCGCTCTTGTGATGCTCGGGGCAAAGCGGGATCGTGAACAGGTGCCCAAGTCTGCGCATGCCTTGGCATATGTGGTGCACGTTCGCGGGCGTCTCTTTGAATCCTTCTTTCTCGCAAGCCACGCACGCCTGGCCGGCAACGCGGTCCATCCATTCGCGTTCAACCTTTGTGGGCGTGCGGCTTGGTCCCATTACTTGACTTCATCCCACATCGCGGCCAGCGTGATAAGCCTGT
>JAYJME010002495.1:0-13601 GCA_036873775.1 Costaria costata | reverse complement strand
GATGAGGGAGTTGCGGGCCGAGAGATGCACCCCGTCGCCAGGGAGGGCGAAAAGGGCAAAAATCTACGTCTAAGAAATGCCGAGGAGCGCTCCCAGAGCAGGGCCAACAATATCGTACATATATTTATTGGGTACATCGGAAAAACAGAACAAAAAATCGGAAAGACTCAAATATAGGCATGGTCAAATGGGGGTATATACCCCCTGTTTTTCGGCCAATTCGGGGTGTATACTCGTAGGGAAAACACGAACACGGCAGGTGCCCGCGCGCGCCCCAAACCGCCTCAAATTCAATTCTGACACGCTGGCAACACGCTCGCAGCCCATGCCGAGCACGGACACCCTTTTTTTTGCGTTTTTTTGGGCCAAACGGCACCGCGGCGGTGGAGAGGGCAAGAAGATACCCCCTCCTTTGACTACTACTACGGGTACACAGTATTACGGGGGACCATAGTTAATAGGACCTACTGCTGTAGACACAATAAGACCTACTGTAGACACCAAAACCTGTATATTTTCCAATTTTTGCTAACAATATTGGGGCTATACTCGTAGGTAACAGGACCTACTGTGGATAGAACTTACTGTAGACACCAAAACCTATATATTTCCCTAGTTTTGCTAACAATATTTGGTCCTATTTACTATGGTCTCCCGTAATAGTAGTTGGGGGAGGATCCCCCCGCAAATCTTTATTTTTATTTATGTAACGTGTACTACCTACCCCCTTGTGACCTACCAGGTACCACTTTCCCCCCAATTGACCGACAAAATACCTCGATTTGACCAGTTATGACGGCACGAAAAGCTAGCATATCGACTATCGACATCTTCTATCTATCTCCACCTACCTCGCTGTCCAACAGCCCGAACAGACCAACGGCGGAACATCCAGCAGTTGACATAAATACATCTCATACCTGGTACGGGAGTATATATTGTTTGGCCGGCGCGGCACTTAGAAGGCCTCTGTAGGTAAATGGTTTTTGGGCAATCGCACGGCTCTTTTTACTTGGTCTCAGGCTGTACCTATTTTTCACTGCGAGCGGAACAGGTGTACTATTAATACTAGGAGTACATGTTTTTGGTTATCGACCTTTTTTTCTTTACGGGGATGACTCGTTCGTGCTACGATAACACACCAGACTACGTACGCAGCGAAGGCCAAGTTTGCTCATTTATCGGACTAAGTCGTAGAGAGTAGTCCGTTTCATGTTTCACGCAGTGTTGAGGTTGCTTTGAGTCATCGAACAACAGTTTCAGAGAGTAAAACCACAAAAAAAACAAACGAGCACGAGTATATTACGACAAAATGAGGCGGGGGGTGAAACATAAACATACATTTCAGAAACAAATCCAAAGCTCTACGGGGCTCTGCATCACAAAATCAACAGAAAATAGATTAGCACCAGACAAACAAGACTAACCCAGCTCTCCAGTCGTGGCGAAGAGTAGAACGGCTATTGCATGAACGTAACCCTCTGCGAGACTTGAGCATGATGTATACTATAAACAATTACGTTAACATGACACCTACCGGTATATAAACCAGGAAGCAGGCTTAAATGTTCTCTGAAAAATTGCACTCGGCCTCCCCACGCGGCAAAAATAAGCAAGTGTTGAGCACACAGCGCTATTGCAGCTTACAGAGGGGCCCAGCGGTGGCTCCGCGACCTGGGTAGACCGCTCTTCTCTGCAGCAAGCAGTAGACGAGACACCAGACAACAACGCATGGCATTGTTGCACCCCTCGTAAATAATCACTCAGGACGGAACCACACGGGCCAAAAATGGACTCCAACGTGTGTATCGTCAAAGGGAACAAAACCGAAGAGTGGTTATATGAAGCTGTGTCTTTTTCATTCCGAGAAGGCGGGCACCAAAACACCGCCGACGCCCAGCCCCCTCAGTTCCTCGACTCCACCCCGTGACCCACCACAGCCACACCCGAGCCAAGGCCAGCTCGTTCCAACAGTTTCGACAGTAGTAGCGCCCTCCAAAAACAAGAGAGCACGCTAACCATCTACCCGCCCCGCAGAGCAAATACAGCCAAAACAAGCGATTGCACACCGCGCCAACGCCTTCCTTCTTAGATACGGCAGCGTCAGAAGCCACCCCTTCCAAATTCAAGCGCTAGTCGCGAGCGTGCCCATCGCGAAGTGAGGACTACATTGTCGAGTGACAGCAAGCTACTGAAGGCGTCTATCTGAGACGGCGCGCCTCGCGCTCCCACTCGAGGAGGCAGAGGATGTCGCCCTCGCGCACGGGGCCCTTGACGTTGCGGATGATGGAACGGGTCGGGTCGTCCAAGAATTCCACGCGCACCTGCGAGTAGTCAAAACAGAAACCAGGAACCGAAACTATGAGATCAAGGCAGCCATGATCTATTTTGGCATTTCAAAATTCAAGAGCAGCCTGTGCCGCAACGTCTTTTACTCCGTGCATGATAATGGCATGGGCGTTAGCATGGTTGGTGGGGAAGTAGATACGTGTGCCGAGTGCATGTGAGGAGGCTTCGGCGACAATTATCGTACGCGTGTGAAAGTAGGACGCAAACCAACACTCGGCTGGATGGGAAGAGGACGCCAAACTCGACATCTTCGATTGATCGGAGCAGCTACCGACTAGATTGCTGAAACTGATACGAAATTCGGGAGGATGTGATCACACAAAACTAGGTATCAAGTGTCGTAAGACATATCGGAGCTCAGCGCACACGACGCTAAAATGTCGAATTTTGTTCGCCCGCAAGTCTAGAAAGTAGTCCTGATTTCTAAAAAGTGCATTCAAAAACTCGAGAATTTCTGAAAATTCGAAACCATTGCTTGGGCTGTCCTCACGTCGGAAAATCACCGCATTCATCGGTGCAACGACAACAAGTGAACACGTGTAGGCGAATGACGACGATATAAGGTATATAGGCCTTTTTCGGCGTTGCTCTGCTCATCTTGCGCGATTATACCTAACGACAAACGCCAACCCCCGACTGCGACTGACACTCAAGAAATGAGTTTTGCGACAATGCACTGCACAATGGAGGTGGCTAGAGCGATCGAAGCCTGTGTTCAACAGGATTCAGACCGCACTCTAAAGCCTCACACGAGCACGCTTGCCGACAACAAAATCCAACATCCATGCTGTATGTACCCTGTGGTTTGCACGCCTTTAGCCGACTCCCATGTGTACATTAGCATATCAAACACAAAACGCGGCGTTGCTCTGCTCCTTTTGCGCGAATACGCCGAAGTTTCAAACGCCACGCCCAGAATGCGACGGACACTCGACAAATCAATTTTGCGACAAAGCCACGAACCACCGCGAAACGGAAACGGCTGGAGCAATCGAAGGCTGTGTGACTGGACCGAGACCGCACTTAAATCCTCGCAAGAGTACGATTGGCGACAACAACAATCCGAACACTGATGCTGTACCCTGCGGCTTGCAAGCCTCTTCCAGGTGTGCAGAACCGCATTGTGAAAACAGTAAAAAAAACTCCATCAATGCCGTACTGCAGCCTACACTCATTTCTTGTATATACCCCGCCTAACATGCGGAAACGTTTCATCGACAGACGTTGGGGTATACTTTACTCAACTCTTCTATATACCATACACGCTGCCTAACATGCGATAACGGTTTCGTCGACAGACGTTCTGGCATATCCCAGGTATGAGGGTAAGCAGTATCATAGCGGCGAATAACATACACAAACGTACCTGGGTCACGTTACCCGTGTTGCCGGTGCGGCCGAGCACCTTGTTCACCTTCGCCAGCTTCATGCCTTGGTTGTCCTGAAAACGGGAAATGTTCAGGAGACGGGTAAGAGCGTGAGGGTGCCGCCAAGCAGAACATCCGCGCCAGCTAAGTATGGAGCCCAAGCCAATTCGAGGCCAACACCGTTTCAGTTCCTTTGAGGTTGAAGCACACCAGACGGATGTATCAGACGCCCATGACATTCGTGCCACAGAGGCTAAGAAAGCAGAACAAGTGCCGTGCGCCGCCCATACGAAGAAAACATACTGGCACAACTCGTACGGATTATTGGGTTCTATCGGTCGCCCCGGTAGTCTAGTAGGTAGACCGCGATACTACTGCGGTCTCCTGCCGGAGTTCGATTCTCATCGAGGACGGGTAATTCGGGGGGGAAACCCTCTGTCGATAGCGTCTATATATAGCGTGTGTAAGCACAATTCGACGCCAGTCGACAAGGGAAGAAAAAAGCTCTCGCGATAAAAAAACAAGGCATGTACCGTAGTGGAGAGGGGAGATAAGAGCCTGCTTTGTGACCCTGGATCTGAGTTACTGCTAGGAGGGAGCTGGAATAGAATGGATGAAGATAATAAAGGGGTGGAAAAAAAACAAAAAAAACGGCGAGCTGAAGCAGAACTACATTTCCATACGCTGGCCCCGGCCCGATTTGTGCAGCTCGGGGACTACAGCAGTACTACGTGGAGTTCCCGGTAATTAACAAGATTTGAATCTGAGCCTGTGCGGAGGGGTGAATTGATGGTTTTGGCGACGATACAGATAACGTATGCGGAGTGCCTCGACTCTACTTAAAAACCGACGCAATATACTACACGGGATATCAGGTATCTGGTAGATATACAAGTACCGTAAGGATACCGACGAACGCACGGATCGGCGTTATCGCACGGGGGTACGTCAAAATAGCAAGAACGAACGAAACGATTTAATTGATTTCTGCACGGGTATCAGCGTTATCGCACGGGGTGCGATAACTACGAGAAACACCCACTTCGAGCGTGGGATTACGTACTTCGCCGCGATTTTGGAAATCCACCTGCGTCGGTCTGCGTTTCGGTGCGCTGTGTTGTGTGCGCTTTTCTGCGCAACACTCTCTTACGTTGACATATATGAAACGCACGCGGATCCTGTACACAGCAGTACCGTTTTGTAGTACGAAGTATTACCGTTTTGTAGTATTAATAGTAAAGCCGATGTGATTGTATCCAGTGTGGCACGGGCCGGCGTTATCGCAAGGGGACGCGTAAAAAAAGCAAGAACGAAAATTTGTATTGGTTTTCGCACGGGTGTCGTCGGCATTATCACAATTATCGGCTATATCGCACGGGGGTGCGTAAAAAAGGACAAGATTGACATGATTATAAAAACGATCGAACACCCGTGCGTTCGCGCGCATCCTTACGGTACCCCGTACAAACGTGGGCATGCTTGTACAACCGCCTGGGGTACCCTTCGGGTTTAAATCAAGGCACCAGCATTCTAGGACAAGATTGAATCTAGTTGATCCGCGATGAAGGCCGTTTGCAAATTTCATCAAAGCTGGCGCGTGAAGTATACATTCCGCATGGGGAAAGAGCATGCCCGCCCATAATAGAGACAGCGAGCGTAATAAGCACGAGGTAGCAAGTCGACATAAAGCCACAGCAGCAGCGGCCCATGTGCTCCGGAAATTACACCCATCAAGCCCTACGTATTATATGGAAGGCCACACCGGAATCATGGTGCACACCTTGGCGTTATATTATGCCAAAAACAAATGTCAAGGTAGGGCCGACATAGCGCTGACACGGCAGAGCGAACCGCACCTGGCCTGATCGCATTGTTGCATTTATGCTACACCTATCGTACTGCTGTACCTGGTAGGTCCTGGTGTGATAGTTGCTCACCAGTACTCGCTCGTATCCAGTACGATGGCATGACATTGCGTTGTCTACGTAATGCATTACGATGCATTACCTCTGTGTCGAAGTTTGTGACCACAGAGCGTGTATCTCTCTAGGATGAAGAAACAGCACGGACACTGGGCGTGCTGGATGTCGACGAGTATTATAAGTAGAACAACGTTTTCACGTGAAGAAGACACACACACCGTATTAATGTATTAATGATTAAAATGCAATAATGCGAGTAAACGTCCCCCTCACGGTAAACGCCATTGATACGATACGAGTAGTATTGCTATTGCTATTGCTATTGATATTTTTAGCGAAAACTGGCAAAATCGGGAGTAAATGCCCCCTGTCGAAACAAAAATGCGAAAAACTCCCCGGCCTCACAGTAGTAAACGCGCCCCCTAACCCTGGCAAGTATGTCATTTCAGTGTGGGAGATGGAGCTGTTTCCGAAGCAGGCAAAGGCGTGCTTTAGATAGGAAACTTTGCCTGGGATGTACCAGGTAGGTATTAATAGGTACATACGAAGTACGAAGTATTTATGGCAACAACAAAACAGATAAAAGTCAGACGCGGACAGAGAACCAAACATGTTTTAGACGTTCTGGCTGTACGAGTAAAACATAATTGTCACCCAACCAGTCGAACGAGTACCGTGCTATGAATAGCATGCATTGGGGTATGGCGTTTATAACAGCCCGTGACCCTGAGCTTCATCGCTGTCGAGTAGGAGTGCCGCCCGTTCGGCCCCACTGAACGCTCCAGGTCAAATGTCGGAGGGTAAACGCGAAGGGCTGGTCCGCGCTGCACCACCTGAGCAACAAGCACGGGAAGTGGGGCCGGCGTGCCCTCCCTCGAGGCAACTGAAATCGTCGCCCTTTGCTTTGCTTTGGTTTCGAACGTGCGGCCGACTGGTATTACGGTACATGATTACTGGTAGAGTACACTATGTACATATCTTATGCCGGTGTGATACGGGCATCGATTAATAGCGCTGTGTATACATAAAAGTGGAAGTTCAACGTGTGCCTGGGCAAGCAATGCTGTAGGAACAGATGGGCAAACGTTCAAGTGTATTGCCATCTGCCTTGGCCAATCACTACCTCTTCTGATCGAAGATGGCACTTGTGGGGGAGCGCATGGCGACATGGCGATAGCGATGGCACCGTCGCCTGTCATGTTTGAACTGCTGCCTGGCGTATAGTGGTCGACCTGATATTGATGTCTACCTGGTCGTGGTATTATACTTGGGTATGCCGGTCTGATAGCAGTATAGCAGTCAGGCGTCAAACAAACCCGCACGGCCCTACAACATCAGCCAGAAATTCGCGTCTTAATTGTCACTGTCACTGCGAAGCTGCCCGGCAAACCTGCGCTACGAGAACACCGTTATATATAGGTATATATATAGGTATATATACCTGGTACATAGTAATTCAAACAATTCGCAGATACTATTATAGACTACAGGAAGATAGCAGTATGCTTAAGTATGGGTTGATCTTGTCAAAACTGTAACTTCCAACCCCATGATAGAAAAACCGTTGCCATTTCTTTCTCCCCGACCTCCGCAAGCAACCGTTTCCTTGTTCCCTTCCCTTGCAGGGTCGGCGTGAGCACCTTCCGAGGCACCGTCCAAGCGCACTCCACCGCACGCACTCGCTTCAGAGTCGTCTGGCGAGGAGACACCTTCACTACCCGCGACGACGCCAAAGCCACCACCATGTTCTCACCCTCCCAGGGGTCCAATTCCCGCGGGCGCGGGGTGGGGGGCGCGCGATTCCGCAGCGACCCCGCGCTCTCTCAAGACGACGACGACCTTGCGGTTCCTCGAGAAGACGCCTGCCATCTGGCCTCTTGGGCCAAGAGCGAATTCCCGTCCGTCGTTTCGACAGATTCTCGCTGGCGTCACCAAACTGGGGCGGGGGCAGGGGGGGGGGTCGGAGCCGGGGCAGTCATGGTCGGGTCTTTGGGAGCCGTGCGGAAGGGGGTGGAGACAACGGTGCTTGCGTGCGTGCTAAACGTTTCGGACGTGGAAAGGCTGTGGGTGTGGGACTCTGTCGCGGGTGAGTGTACGAAGCCGATCGGTTCCATGATTTTGATAAAGTGTCTCTCTCTGTACGGATGTTCTGTTTTCTGCGGCTGCTCTGTGTTTGGCGGCGCGGGCGGCTGTTGGTACGGGAGGGTGTTGGCGGCGGGGTAGTTAAATTGTGTACGATGTGCTGGCTGTCTTGTGTTTACTGCTGGCCGTGGTGCCGTGAAAATGAAATGCGAGAAACGGCCAAAGCCACAATGGCCGCAGCGACAGCGACAGTCACGAGCACAACACAACAATAGCCGAAACCACAGCCCCGAAGACGCTTACGTTGAATGAATGATCGGTTGAAGCGCCGTGGGAGTAGACGTGCATGAGCATCGCTCTGCTGTCGTTTGACAGGCGTGCCATGTGTGTCATGCGTCATGGGCCATGTTGCTAAATGGACCATGATGGTAACAGCTACCAAGCCCGGCGAAGCTAGCTCAACAGGCCCACATTTTCTCTTGACCGCGCGTACGGCACAACAGCGAGAGTACGGCGCCGAGAGGCCGATCCCGTGGAGCGAGTCCAGTTTTTGTTCGGTGTTTCATGCCGGTACACACTTTGCCCCATTGCCCGTCTATGTTATGCCTTGTCCCTGCTCACACTGACAGGGAAACGTAGGAAGGATCTGATCTCGCGCGCAAACGCGCTCATTACCGATGGCATGCACCGAGAGATGACGGTGCAATTATGGGGTGACTTGGCCTGCGACGAGACAATTGGCAGACTGAGAGCAGGCGCTGTGGCTGCTCAACCCGTCCACGCATCGCCCGGCGCGAGAAAGGGGCCTATTCACAACCCCACCGTTTTCGAGTTCACCGAACTGCAGCCCGAATTCAGCTTCTCGTGCGAAGCTCTGGTCCTGAATGGAAAATCCGGGAAAATTAGAACGCTGCCCCCGGAGTCTCCAGAAGCTAGGCGCGTCTCAGAAGCGGTCGTCGCCGCCGCCGCAGCGTCGCTGAAGACGGGGCAGAGCCGTGACAAGGCGGTCAGGGCAGGCTCGACAGTAGCTGCCGTCGACTCTGCTGAGACGTCATCGCGTGCGGAAGCCGATTTTCACGCGAGAGGGGTGGCGGTGTTGCCTCAAAAATTCGAATCCGTGGCAGCCCTCATGAGTGCCGACGGGTTCTCAGGGGCTTGCCATCTCAGTAGGGTGGTGGTGCGCAAAGTCGATGCCCCCCATTTATCCTCCCCAGAATTACGGTCTCCTGCTAGTAGCCGCGATGGTGGGATGGCGGTAGCCATTGATGGTAGACGTCCGCCAGGGCTTGGAGTTGTGAGCATATGTGTGGGCGATGAGGAGGAATCGGAATCCGCAAACGGGGTGGATCGCGCTGAAGGTGTGGAGGCTGTCATTCGCGTCAACGTTGACGGCGGGGCATTGAACGACTTGCTGGGGTGCAACCCTGAAGACCTCCTCGCGCTTGCTCCTGCTGTTGACGTTGATGTTGATGTTGCAGGTGTTGGTGTTGAAGTGGAGGGGTCGGGGGATGGGGGTGGTGTAGGTGTTGCGGTTGAGGTGGCGAGAGTGTTGTGGTCGCTGCTGTCGGGGTTGGAGGTGGGGGGTGAGCGAGGAGAGCGGGTGGACGTGGTGTTGACTTGCTCGGCGTGTGTGGATGGTAACGGCTGGGTCACTCCCGGCGGCAGCTGTTACCGGCTTGTTAGCTTGCACCCGAGTCGTGATTCTAGCGATCGTTAGTTGACATACTTCGCAGTTATAGGTAGCGTGGCGGTGGCTTCTGGAGTAGTCGTACGGCTTTTAATAACCGTAGAGCAGGGCAAACGGTTGCCCTGCTGTTCCCTAGGTGTTGCCTGGTATGATACTGTTGGATGGAGGTAATATGGATTTATTATGGGATTTGGATTTTCGGTCTTGGAGAAGCGGCCAAAAAAAAGATACGCCACACGTGGGTCACTTGAACGTCAAAAACAGGAATATTTTGGGTATATCGACCGAGTCCTCCCCGGAAGGGCGCCTTTGAACCCCCCTCGCTCGCCGAGTTTGGCCGCGACGCCCCTTCTTTCGCCGGGGACATCGAGGGCTACTGTGCGGGGTGGGCTTGGGACGGCTGTGTTGCCGCGGGGCGTCCGGTGGCGCTCGGGAGAGCCGGTTCTTTGCGGAACATACTAAAAACGGAGACAGTCTTGAAGAGCCAAAACGACACCAACGGCGGCATACGAGCAGGAGGATTACGTAATAAGGACAATACCTACTACAGCTAGCTGTTGTACGTATAATATGAGTATGATAGGTAGATGCCGTTGTACATGTGAAAAGGCTATGAGTTCGATCCATTGAGTGGCTAGTAAAGAGGCGTAAACATTTCCACGCATGGCGGTAGTTGGGGAGGGTCTTGGTCATAGTTTGATAGCTGCGCAGGGAGGGGTAGAAACCACGTGTAGGTTGTTCGTTTTTGGGAATTTGCTCTTTGTGCATCAACTTTTTGGTTATCATACGTTTAAATTTTGTCGTAGGTGGTCTTCATTTCTGTTTCTACGTTTTTCTTGAGATAGATACTCACAATGCACATTGGCGGATGGCAAACCCAATCATAGTAACCGTCATCATCTTGCCAAGCGATGTCACAGACACAGCGGGCAACCGGCACTACCCTACCGGCACCACGAGTATAGAGGGACCACTACTTACTGCACACAGCCCACAGCAAGCAGTAGTAGTGTACGTACGTATCATACTCGTTTAACGAAAAAAATGAAGTTTTGAAATTTTGAAAACACCGGAAAATAAAATACACCCCATCGAGGTGTTGAAATTTTAAGGACATTTTGGCGCATGGTTTCACTAAACCATCACTCAGTGGGGCAACCGGCAATATAGAGGAGGGGCTACACAGCCTCATCATTGAACGATATTCTTATGCATAGCGGTGCCTCTAGTTTCGCCCGCTTTTCTTTCACTTGGGAGGTGTTGCGGTTGAAAAAAATGGTATGATACGTACGTAATGTTCCCGCTATAGCGCCGGAATGTGCCAGCCGGAAATATGGAAGTAGACCGTTTGACAGAAAATGGTATACCGAGGAGATACGGGTCTGTGCGTCGAATTTGTTTTTGAGGACCTACATGCACTGCCGAAACGAGGAGTTATATAGTTAAATGGCGTAAAAAACAGCGATATACCGTTTTCTGCTTTTTTCCTCAAACGGGCGCTGTTTGTATTTTCCTTGTAGAACCTAGGGAATTGTTTTTACCTCCGGTTTAGCCTAGGGATTGACTCCAAAGTTTCGATTATTGCATTTTTGTATGGTGAGTATTAGTATTTCTACTACATTCTACGGAATATGCATATTATTTTCATATTATTTCGAAGCCTTCCACAGACACCACGATGGCCGAACGGGGCGTCGGCCTATTATGAGCCACCATTACAATTTACGAAGGTTAACACTAATATTGTGCAATGGTGATATTAATGTCAATAGACTATAAGCAGCAGTAACAGTGAGCGAAGGTCAGGCGACTCATCTCCAAGGTGATGCATGATGTTAGCAGTAAATAGTGGGCTACTGCCGAAACAGTTACACAGCGGTAGCTATCAAAGGTGGGCACCATGGACCATGGTGTATGACGGTCGTTGTCGTTTCCGTTGTGTAGCCCGGAGTGATTTCGTTCTTGATCGTATTAAATTTTAGCCTGTGTTCTTACTTCCAAATAACCTGCTCCGCAGCTGGACACAGACGTCTAGGGGTCCCCCCCCTCCCCCTCGTTAGACAGCAGCAGTACGTACGAGTGCTGCTGTATTACTGGTAGGAGTTCTAAACCGGGTGTGGGTAAGTACCGGCATTTACGCATTCCATTGGGCCAACCCTGTGCAGCACGAGCAACCCACCCAAGCCGTACAGTAACTTTGTGCTTCATATCGTACCAGGTAGCATTTTTAAGCAACACCATGCAGCCTATTGAATTATACTACCAGTAGTACAAAAGACGACACAACACGCCTGGACAACTCGGCCAATCAGCACGCGATGCGATTGCCACAGTCTTTAAGAGTCGGCCCCTCCCGTTTACCCATCCCTTGCAAGCAGTAAGTTCAAGTCTTAACATACACCCATCGCGATAGTTAAAGCTATGTGACGGCTACACTATTACCCTTTACTGCTGCTGTAACAGTTACACGAATCTACACACAAGTTACCCTTAAAAAGCATATGACCAGCCCTGTCTGCAGGCAAGCGCGTAGCTCTTTACGTCAACCAATGGACGCATCCCACAACAACAAAACAACCAACAAGGTCAATCGACCAACCTCAAGACGGCCAGAGTCCAGGAGACGACGGGCACCATAAAACTGCACCGCTGTGCTGTACTTGTACTTGTACTACCATACTACCGCCCTGCTATGCTGTACTGTACTGCTGCTGTACCACCGTCCAGTACTGTACTGCGTAGGCCCGAGACATACTGGCCAATCAGCGTTGGGCGTCGTCCGCTAGAATTACTGTAAACCTTGACCACATTTAATATTATTAGACTACATCTGCCGTGGGAATTAGGGAGCGAGCATTTACATCATGCTCACCGCGTCTTGTCAGGGAGGGGGAGTTTAACGCCGGAACAGGTCGGGAAAGCGAAGACGCTACAAAAAAGAACCTACTAACGCACGGCATGACAGGGCACGGTAGGGCGGGCATTTCCAACATTACAAACACGTGCGGGTACCGCCACGAGCGGGCGGCCCAAAAGAAACTTACAGCACGCACGAGGTTTTGCTCACCCGACCTGGCAAAGGGCCTCTGCCAGTCCGCTCGTGTAACATACAAGGGCGACAATTCCAGTGCATCGCCAGGAAAGGGTCCGCTCAACCTCGGCCAGAAGGCGCTTGTCTCAACGACGGCTACCACGCTAATGGCCTTGTCACACGGTTATAGACCAAACCAGATCTTACCGCCCCTAGCCCTCTAACTGCGTGTCACGCCAGTCGGGGAAAAAAATGTCAAGCTGTGCGTCACTGCCGTTAAAGCCCCGACAAAAAACGTCTATTTCTCCCGTTTCTTATTTCCGAGTCATCGCGGAGCAAAAAACACTACCAGGTACGTACTACAGGAGGTCAAGAGCATCAACATGATAAAAAAGCGAAAATATTTGTCAACTAAAAGTCCCCCCCCCCCCAGTCACATCACACGATTCTTAGTTCTAGTCCCAGCCCACCGTACAAGCACATACGTAGGGCACATTGTTGTGTCAGTTGCAGCCCTAAGAGGTTAAACAGGGAGGGATGGCACTCAGACACCCCAAAACAGCCCCAAATTCTTGCCGAGGAAAACGCGCCAGGAATTTATACACCTACAGTAATATAGCAACCGTCCGAATGCGCCATACATAACCTTCCACTGCGCTTGATGACTTGTCGGCGGGCTTACCCCAACGCCAACTCTTGCATCATAGCGCTGCTACAAGGGTTGGCTTTGGGGTAAGTATGCACAGCGACTCTATTGGAGGGGGTAGGGCGCGCCCGCTCTACAACTAGTCAGTACGCATGTTCAACCTGAGGGCGAAGCAAACGGCTACAGTCAGCAGCAGCGCATGCGTGCCTTTCTCCTCACAAAGGACTCGATTTGCCATTTCGCGGGAAAAGTGGTTCGGCATGCGTGAGGCCTGCTGCACCGCAGAAGTCGACGCGAGCTGTCCTCAACTTTCCTTTGCTCACGACTTCTAACTCGGGTGACGAATGACATCCCTCGCTGATGGCACCAGGCACGTGCCATCCCTACTCTCGTCACCACCCACTTGCAAGCATCGAACCCCCCAGACAACGTCCACTCGACTGACACGACCCCACCCACCCAAACACCCACCCACCAACCCACCCACCAACCCACCCACCCACCAACCCACCCACCC